>PISX010001399.1:0-197810 GCA_004024625.1 Mellivora capensis | reverse complement strand
GTTTCTGTCTTACTTAAGGGACATTTCCTGGCTTACTTTTCTGGTTAAGTTAAGAAAGTGCCTACAAACTAATTGGCCATAACAATATCTGGGGCTGTCTGCCTTAAATGACCTTCTTTCTAGCTGTTAGGGCATAACAAGTAAGTTTCCTTAGCATGATTTTCCTACACCTGCCTCTGGGTTATGAAAGGAAGCCCAGTACCCCTAACTGAAGAAAAGCACAATTTGGGGTATATACGTAATGGTAAGAAAGAACAAAGCTTTCAGTGGTCTTGCCCTGGGTGTATGCCAGCCTCTCTGGCATTCAGAGGGGGCTGTGGGCAGACAGACTATGCTCACCAGAATCTGGATCTGTAGCTGGTTATTATCACCATTCCAGCAGAGACTCAGCCATTCTCTCTCTGTATCTTCCTGGAAATAAACTACTGGCAGCTTTGATGATCTCTTTACACTTGAGACTAAACTTTATGCCCAAGAGGAAAACAATTACTAGTATGCTATCATCATGTGGGAGCTAGTAATTATATATAAATTGTCTGAAAGAATAGCCTATATTCCCTAAAAGGCTGGTTTCTGAATGCGATCAGTTATTTTGAAAGTGAAGTTCTTTTGTTATTTTTAAATCCCATACAGAAGACAAAAGGGCAGAAGTGTATTTGGGGAACATGCAGTATTCTAAAACTTCACTCCAAAGAGTTTTATTGTTATTTTAATGTCTATACAAAGTCTTTGCAAGCTTTGCAGTAACTTTCATCCTGTAGCCTCCATGAAAGAGAAGAGTCACGGAGAGTCTATTAAATACTTTGTGAGATGATGTAATTTTTCCCATTTTACAGTTAAGGGAATGAGGATGAGAGAGAGGAAGTAACTTGCTTAGGGATGCACACAGACAAAGAGATGGGGCAGAGATTCCTTAAGAAATTAAAAATAGAGCTTCCCTATGACCCTGCAATTGCACTACTGGGTATTTACCCCAAAGATACAGATGTGGTGAAAAGAAGGGCCATCTGCACCCCAATGTTTATAGCAGCAATGGCCACAGTCACCAAACTGTGGAAAGAACCAAGATGCCCTTCCACGGACAAATGGATAAGGAAGATGTGGTCCATATACACTATGGAGTATTATGCCTCCCTCAGAAAGGATGAACACCCAACTTTTGTATCAACATGGACGGGACTGGAAGAGATTATGCTGAGTGAAATAAGTCAAGAAGAGAGAGTCAATTACCATATGGTTTCACTTATTTGTGGAACATAACAAATAACATAGAGGACATGGGGAGATGGAGAGGAGAAGGGAGTGGAGGGAAACTGGAGGGGGAGATGATCCATGAAAGACTATGGACTCTGAAAAACAACCTGAGGGTTTTGAAGGGGTGGGGGGGGTGGGAGGTTGGGGGAGCCTGGTGGTGGGTATTATGGAGGGCGCGTATTGCATGGAGAACTGGGTGTGGTATAAAACTATGAATTCTGTTACGCTGAAAAGAAATAAAAAAAAAAAAAGATGGGGCAGAGGGTGTGTCCACAGAACTGGATTTGGACACAGAACACTCTGCTTAGCTAGCAATTCACCTGCAGCAACTTACTTTTTTTTTTTTTAATATCAGGTTTCTTTCTCAGAATATGAAGATATCATGAGAATATGGCTTAGGAAAGCACTGCAAAACCTCTCCTTCACACTGTGAAGACCTAGTACATCTGAAATGTTCCTATTGCCACAGTATGGTACCATGATCTTTTTCCAAATCCTTTTTGAGTTCCTCATGGCCATTTCTTCCAAGTTTCAAATGCCACGCCAGCCTGTGAAACATATTGTTTCCGACAGGCAAAATGCACAGAGTAATAGGTTAACAGGTTTTTGACTAGTGTACAAGGGTAGGCTGTTTTCCAATTGCAATGGTGGGAGGGGCAGGGAAGCAAAGTATGGGAATGGAGGACAAGGGATGGCTGTTCCGCAGAGAGATCTGAATTACTACTCTCACGTGCTATGATTCAATACATTTCTCTCCACTTTCAATGATACCTGCTCATTTTGAATTTTAAAATGCTTAACGATTCTGCCAGGTAGATTAATTCACCCACTCTGGACTATGACTTTATCTGATGACAGGCTCAATATATTCTTTTATCTTCCAAAGATATATTATCATCTCCTTTCCCTTTATGGTCACCTCCCTTTTATGTTTATTCTCATGGAATTATTCATATGATCTCATTTTATCAGGGTCTTATGAGGGAGGGGAGATAAACACTTGGGCTCCAGCCACAAACTTGGAATAGAAACTCTTTGCCTGTATTCACTTTTAAGACCAGTAATAATCTATTAAGAGACAATATTAACAGCACTGAAGAGTGACAGAATATGTCAACCTAAACACAGCACTTTGGCACGAGAATTATTTTGAACTGAAGGTGATTAACAAAACATCAGGTACAAGAAGTTCTCTCTGATCATCCCATTTTCCTTCATGAAAACGAGATAAGATCCTCACATAAATGTCCTTTCTAATTGAGGAAGTAAGTAACACTCTTATAATCAAGGACAGGAAGTTGAAGCTGAGAAAAGTCTGTACAAACAAACCTTGTTAAAATAAGTCTTCTCTTTCTTTAGCTTGGCTGTATATTTTAGTTACTTTTCCACAATTGCCCCCTGTTCAACCTACAACAGTACTTAGATTCTTCTGTTTCTTTGAGTCTTCATTTTTTTTTTTTAACGGATTCTCATGCATGTGAAACTTACAACAAATAAATGTGCATTTCTCCTGTTAATTTGTCCTTTGTCTATTTAATTCTCAGCCCCAGCCAAAAACTGTAAGAGGGTGGAGGTGAAATTTTTCCTCTACTACAGCATCTATCTATTTCATAACAAACCACGCTGTTGCACAGGGTTTGGCAAACACTGTGTGCTTCCTAGAGCTGTGGTTTTCTGTACACATGTCATCTTGTCAACATCTGAACCCTTCAATGGCAGGTAGGAGAGGTCTATCATTTGGCCTTCAAAAAAGCGCACATTGGGAAGTTTCATGCTTTTTGGTTAAATGGATGAAACTAAAAGGTAGAGTAACAAACAACAGCAGGGTTTGTAAATCCCAGAGAAACTTCCCATTTCCCTATTATAGTTCTGCAAGTAGCTGTCACTTATCTCCTCCGCAGTGTGTGCTTATTCAGTACCTCAGTAAGTGACCTTTTCCATGATGCAAAATAGGAAGACTGAAGACTTGGAGATATTATGTAACTCATTACGTTTAAGGAAAGTTATTTGAGTGTGTCTGTAATAATTTACATCTTGATTATGTGCTTTTTACATTTCTAAATACTGAGATATACATATTCTTCAATTTACCCTCAAAATAATCCCAGAAAGTAGGGCAAGTACTTTTTTAACTCTAAGTCATAAAATAAAATGTTGGTGCCTCTGCCAAGACTTACAGTTAGTTGTAAATCTGAAATTTTTATGAAGTCTTTTGACTCCTGGGATATAGGTTTTTACACCAATCTACACTTTTGTATAGTCTCCAGCTTTAATGGAAGAAGGCTAGCAACAGGTATGTGTGTATAAATGGAAGGACTCCAAAAACCTAGAAGGGCAAGACACACTTGCCTCACTGACAAATCAGAAGGTTAAAGGAGAAATGATCCTGCCTCCTAACAGCAGAGAAATTTTCAGGCTCAGCTGATCACTTCAAAAACCAATAGAAAGGAAGTCAATGGGGGCACCTGGGTGGCTCAGTGGGTTAAGGCCTCTGCCTTCGGCTCAGGTCATGATCCCAGGGTCCTGGGATTGAGCCCCGCATCAGGCTCTCTGCTCAGCGGGGAGCCTGCTTCCTCCTCTCTCTCTCTCTCTGTCTGCCTCTCTGCCTACTTGTGGTCTCTGTCTGTCAAATAAATAAAATCTTTTTTAAAAAAAAAAGGAATATTAAAAAAAAAAAGGAAGTCAAAAGAATTTTAAGAGATACCACACCCCAACTTCAAGGGAACATGTAAAGAAAAAGACCTTTCTACTACCTCAACTCAGCACATTAGTTTAGGCCAGCTTCTCTGACCAACCTGCATTTCGCCCTCCTTTGTTTTCTCATCAAGCCAACTTCAGGGAAGTTTCTTATCAAAGGAACTTCAGCACATCAACTATGTGGTGAAGGCCTACTTTTTTTCTTATCCCACCTTAGCTATTCCTTGATAAATTAACAATAAAAACAAAAGCCCATAGATGTCTTGGTCTCTTCAGGGGCAAGTTATACAGGGATATTATTTTAAAAACTGATCAGCAGGGAAAATCATAATGGGACTCTCCCAGAGTTTTCCTCTAATCACCACAGAATTATGGTGTGGGTTGTTTTTTTTGTTTTTGTTTTTTACTTGGCCTACAAAAAGTGATGAAAGGAGAAGGTAGTAAAGTACACTAATGTTTGAGGTATCTGGAAGAAGATGCTTTTGGGAAAAAAAAAAAAAATCACCTTGCCTTGCTGTTTACTGGTAGGACAGGATTGGGAAGGGGGGGTAATCATTCAACTATTAATTTACAAAAAACAATTACTATGCCTTTAAGGAGTTTTCAGTACTTTAGCAGACAAGATAACTGAAAATGACAGATAAAATTTCTATGGTACATTATTTCAGTAACCAAAGGAAAAATACTTTGTGTTATTTCAAGAACTGTGATAGAAAAGTGAGAGGGTCGTTAAGAAAAGATGTAATTTTGACTTTCAAACATGCATGGAGCCATGAAGACTTGTTTGATATAGGTGTATTCCTTACATTCAACAGAAATTTTAAGAAGAGCTCTCTCCTGGTCATTAACAGAAAATGCTGTTTAGAGAACAATTTTCCTGGGAATCAGTAAATTCATTTATATCACATTTTAAGATGAACTTTTGAAAGTTTAACAAACAAAAGGACTTAAAAATGCAATCATGATTTGTGTAATGATTTTTAAAGTAACTACTGCATTGGACATTTTATGCCGAACAAGAGGTCAGATATAAGATCGGATTGAAGGAGAAGAGGAGACACAAGTAATCGTTGCTACCTAGATGTCTAAAGCTGCATTACTGAACACCTTGCTATTTCCTTCAGAAGAGAAGTAAGCAAGCACCTGAGAGTCTTGGTGAAGACTCAACAGACATAACCCAATGAAGTTTGAGCACATGGAACATACAGTTTCTTACTAGTGTAGCCTCCACACATTCTATCTTACCCCCCTCTTCAGGATCAAGATCAGATTCTACCACCTTTTAAATATGTCCCCTGTTACTCATCTCTGCCTTCCATCACCCAAATTTGTCTACATACTAATTTTTTTAGACCATTCGTTTGTCAGTTATCATATCCCTGTACTGTGATGTCACTTACCTTTTCCTGAGAATGTTTTACATCTTTAAATGTCTTACGTTGATTTTGTCTTTTCCAAAGAGACCAGAAGCCCCTAAAGTCCGAGCTAATTTCTGATTATATGTATGATTTTTGATTACCTGTATTCTTTGTTCTATTCCTACAAAAACTGGAATTTTATTCAAAAAACACATTTTTATTTTATTTGAAAAAATACACAATGAGGACAGTATATCAACAAATGTACTAAATTATTCAGTAAGAACTCAGAAAAGAAAAAAAATCAATATGCACAAAGTTGTTTGGGAAATATTCAGGGAAAACTTAGGACAAGACTGGGTCCTGAAAGATGGAAAAACTTAGGGGAAATATGCACATTAGGTAAGACATCTCAAGTAGACTATCCTCCATGCAATCCAAATGTCACATGTACTTGAGACGCTGCTGCCTATAAAAATCAACTGTCTGCCTCCCAAGGTGACCCCAAGAATAAGTGTTAGATTATTCAATATGACATTAAGTAGGAGATTTGGGGATCCAATAATTTGCTAGTGAAGTCATGAATACTATCATGAGCTCTGAGCTTAAGATAAATTGGCCTTTAAAATTGAACTAAGACTCACCAGTGTGCCTCACTGCCTTTAATCCCAGTCCAGAGTTGTCCTATGGTGAAGATTTGGTTCCTTATTTACAATCTATGTATTTTGAGTCCCACTTAATGATGAAATATGTTATTACTGTAAAAATCAATCAGGATCCTCCTAAGAAATGCATGGCACGCTCAGCTAGAATTTGACAATCTTACTACTTTCGTTTTTCTACAACTTTTGCTCTAGAATATGATTCCCTTCATCTGTCCAATGAATGATTTTCACAATTAAAAAGGCTACTATGGTCAAATAGTCCTAGGAAATTCCCCTAACTGCCTAAATCCAGAGTGCATTAGGAATAAGTCCAAAGGGACGCCTGGGTGGTTCAGTCGGTTAAGCAGCTGACTTCAACTCAAGTCATAATCCCAGGAAACTGGGACTGAACTCTGCATACAGTTCCTTGTTCAGCAGGAACCTACTTCTCCATCTCCCTGCTGCTCCCGCTGCTTGCGCTTGCTCTCTGACAGATAAATAAAATAAATCTTAAAAAAAAAAAAAAGGAGTAAGTCCATGTATCTACCCTCACAAAAGTTTTTTCACAGAACATTCTACTTTTGAGAAGACTGAACTCTATTATTACAAGACTTCCCATGAATGCCATTTTGTCTTAGTTAAATACTATCTGGAAATAAAGAGACTTTTCAATACAACTACAGTCTATGACTTCTAGCCTGGCATGTACCTAGGTTAGAATGGCATCTTCTAAGCTAACAACAAATAAAAAGTTAGAAAAACTTAAAAATTAACCCTTCTTCATACGTCTGTCAGAGAAGCAAGGTCATAGGGTAAATTATGGACACAAAAACTGAAGAGACAGACAGTAGCTACAGAAAAATCACAATTTACTGGAGCAGAAACCAAGGAACAGACACCTCTGGGAACCAGTGTTAGGGTAGGAAAATCTGAACTATAATTAAGGAATTTCTAGAAGCTTACTATGGACAAATCTGATCATTAAAAACCCTCGGGGCACTTAGTGATGGGTATAAAGGGCTCACACTTTTGTGGGTCTTATTTCCAGCAGTACTGTCAGATCCTCACAGTGAATATTGGAGAAAAATCCTGTCCTACTCCACCAGCGAGAAAGATAAAGTAACTATTTTGAAATACACCAGAATGTGCTGTTCTTCATGAGGTTTGCCTTCAGGACAAAATTGTTAACCAGAGCCTAACCTGCTTGCATTTATTCAGAGCCTCAGCTGCCTGGGGTAAGGCAAACACCCAACTCCAAGCCCCTTTAGCCATTTGGTTCCACCTAAGGGAGAAAGAACCAAGAAGCACTGATGAAGTTCAAGTTCAGAGGCATAGGGTCATCACAAAATTGAGACTTAATCAGAGAACTATAACACACTCCTTTCCCACATCTCATCACCACTACATGACCAAAAGCCTGTTCATGTCAGTTCCTCATACCCAATCCATCTTGCCTACACTCCAATAAAAAAACTACAAGGCATACTAAAATGAAGAAAACTGTTTGAAGAGACTGGAAAAGTATCAGATCTAGAGTCCTATAATGGCAAGTATAGGAATGCTGACAACACTAAACTTCATCTTTGGCCCTCTGTCTTGTTCATGTCCATGTAAGGATCTTCCTCTAAGGCCATGTGTTCCAGGCCCCTTTGACATAAATGCGTGCTCTGACCAGAATGCAGGAAGGTATCTTTTGATCTTCCCTAAAGGTGTTTAGATAACTAGTAGAGATACCATATTTTTTTCCCTTCCCTCTCTCTGGGGGCAAAGATGGCACCAAAAGTTCTGTTATATGTTAAACCTTTTGATCTCACTACAATGACCTCTGCACATCTCCTCACTCTCTAAAATCCAGACTTTGTGAAGAATACCTGTGTAGCGCCTGCATCATCATCCATCAGTCTATTTCCCTGAATAAAACTCCATTAACTGTATGGAGTCACCTACTTCATTTTCTAGAGTCAAAGAGCTTTCTCAGTTTCAGGGATACTTTACTGTGCATCTTCCACTTTCCACCAGCAGGAATACTGGAATTATCAAATCAGAAATTTTATTTTTAATATGATTAAGATTTCAATGGAATAAGTAGACAACATGCAACATGTAAGAACAGATGAATAATGTAAGAGAGGTAACATGGCTGAAGTAAGAATCTCTGAACTTAAAAATCCAAACTTCCAAAACTGGAAAAGCCAAGAGCAAAATATCTAAAAAATTACTAAATTCCACAACTATGGAGCAAAGATAAAAGTATGACATATGCACAATGGCAATTATCAGACAAAGGAAAAGAAAACATATTTGAAAAGCAATACTGAAGAACAATTTCCCCCAAATTTTGTCAGACACAAAACCACAAATCCAGGAATCTCACAGAACATCAAGCAGGATAAATTCCAAAATAACTATACCTACCCGTGTCATATTTAAACTTTATTAACTCAGAGATGAAGGAAAATTCTAGAGAAAAGCCAGAGGAAAAAAGTTTTATATAAAGAAGAGCAGAGGTAAGAATTAAATCTGTCTTCTCCTTAGAAGTCATGCAAGCAAGAAGAGAGTAAAGATACTTAAAATATGAAGAGAGGGGGGAAAAGACACCCTCATAAAATTTGGTATCTTATGAAATTGTCCTTTAAAAGTGAATGAGAAGAAGCCTTTCTCATACAAACAAAAGTTAAGAGAATTTATTTCCAGAAAACCTGCCCTGAAAGTTATGTTCAAGCAAGTTATTTGGAGAGAGGGAGAATTATATAGGTCTGAAAACCAGACCCACATAAAGAAAGGCAGAACACTGGATTATGAATGAGTGAAAGCAAATATAATTCTTCTTCTTAATTGAACCTAAGTTGATTCAAAATACTAATAATGCATTTGATTGTATACTCTTGTGTATGCAAAGTATAATATGCATATACATATGCTTTAGTTATGTATGCTTATATATAAATGAAATGAAATGAATGACAGCACTGATATGAGAGATGCAAGGGAAGAATTGTAATTTTTTTTTATAAAGTGAAAAAACTAGTGGGACAAAATACTATTATTTCACAGTAGACTTAGGTTAACTGCAAATATATAATGGCAAACTCCAAGACAACCTCTAAAGTTAAAAGAAGAAGTATAACTGATACGCTAAGAAGGAGAGAAAACAGAAAAATATACAATGCTCAATTAAAACCACAGGAGGCAGAGAAAACAAGCTGAAGACTGGCACAACAGACTTTCTACAGTTAATCAAAGATAGTACCCCACATTGAAAAGGGTAGGGGGTGGTGAAAGGTGATCCAGAATCAAACTCCCAGGGAGACAAAACACAAACAGGCGGGACACACACACAGAGAAGGAAGAGAAGAGCATACCCCACACCAGGCACATCTAGCATGGACAACATGCAGTGGGAAGACAAGTCCCCATAACATTTGACTTGAAAACCAGCAGGGCTTAATTCCAGATACTTTAAGAATCAGCAGACTTGGCTCTGGGAGAGGCAGAGGGTGATAGGAAACTGAGTCCCTGACCTTCAAGAGCCAGCACAACAAACAACTCCAGGTGATACATACAGCACAGAAGCAGCAGTTTAAAATGCTCTGGATGTAAATGGGAAAGACATTTACCAATCTCAAAACATGCCTGCAAGGGCAAAGATATTAAGGAGACTATTCTAAGAAGAAAAGAGCTGGCAAGCACCCTTTCTCTCTTCCCCCACCCACAGCCTAGACAGCTGAACATTTGTGGCAACCAGGAAGAACACATTCCACCTACCTTGCTAGCACTAAATTCCCTGTGCCTGCATTCTCCTTTGGAACCACCCCAACCAAGCTGCCCCACTTGGGCCATTATCCCTCCAAAGCAGCTCCAGCTGGACATACCTTGCAAGTAGATCTGACAGGGAAAGTGTCAATCCAAAGTGACTCCTGCCCTTAAGAAAAGGGAAGATAAACACACCAGTGCAACTGTAGCTCAAGAAGATGGACCGGGGGCAGGCATCTCGTTTGAACACAGGCCCTGCTCACCAATGAAAACCTTTCAAGGGACAACTCAGGAAGAGTTCCCTGCAGTTGGATATGACAGCAGTCCCAACAGATGGGCTAAGGAGAGCCATCTGGTCTGACTGCTGACAATACCCCATTACAAGCCCACTGGGTTCAAGAATGACTCCTTAACAGCAGAAATCAAGCCTTGCCCAGGGTGCTCACAAAGTGGGCATTGCAACCAACTGAACTAAAAGAAAATGTGGCTTAGCCACCATAGCACAGGAGACTCCCTAGCCCCTGAACAGGGGATATTGTGCTACAAGTCACCACAGGACCTCCTCCTCTTCCACTACCTTTGAGATAAGAAGACAGAGCTACCTTTCCTAATACAGAGAGTTAGACAAAATGAGGACAGAAGGTTATGTCCCAAATGAAAGAAAAGGACAAAACCAAAGCAGAAGAGGTGAATGAAATGGAAATAAGCAATATACTTGATAAATTCAAGGTAACAGTTACAAAGATACTCACAGGACTTGAGAATAAAGTGGAAAACCTCAGTGAGACATTCAACAAAGTTAGAAAATATGTTTTAAAAAATTCAGATAAAGAACTCAATAACTGAAATTAAAAATGCACTGGAAGGAATCAATAGTAGTTAAGGAGAAGAAAGAATAGATCATGAGCTGAAAGATGGAGTAATAGAAAGTCAACAAGCTGGAAAGCAAAATAAACAACAAATAATGGGAAGAGGTTAAGGGAAGTCCTTGATACCCAGCATAACAACATTTGTTATCATAGGTATCCCAGAAGGAAGAGTCTGAGGAGGAGGTTAGAACAGACATTTGAAGAAATAATCATTGAAAACTGCCTGAATCTGGCGAAGGAAAGTGGTATCTAGATTCAGGAGGCACAGAAAGACCCCAATAAAACCAACCCAAGGAGATCCACCATGACACAGAACAATTAAAATGGCAAAAAAGTGGTGATAAAGAGAATATTTTTTAAGCAGTACAGACAAGAAAACAGTTACACATAAGGCAAACCCCTTAAGGATACCAACTGATTTTTCAATAGAAACTTTACAGACACAGGCCACAAGGGAGTTGATGATATATTCAAAGATGGGTAAAATTTCCAACCAAGAATACTCTACCCAGCAAGGTCATCATTCAGAAAAGTACAAAGAGTCTTCCAGACAGACAAAAGTTAGAGGAGTTCATCAACACTAAACCAGCCTTAAAAAAAAAAAAAAAAAAGAAAGAAAAGAAAAAAAGTTAAAAGGAACTCCTTAAGTATAAAGTGAAAGCCATAATCAGGAGTAAGTAAATTAGGAAAGGAAAACATTTCACAGGTAAATATTAAAATCAAAGTAGACTAATTACTTCTAACACCAGTACAGAAATTAAAGAACAAAACCAAGAAAATAAATTGTGTCTAAAAAAAAAATAAAAATAAAAATTCAGTCAAGGGATTCACAAAGGAAAGTTTGATATCATAAAAATGAAATGGAGGAAGGGCATAAAATCTTGTGCTTTTACAATGGGTTCAAATTCAAGGGACTTAATATAGACTTAATATAGACTGACTTAATATAGACTGCTATATGCATAAGATGTTATACATGAAATTCTATGAACCACACATCAAAAATTTGTAGTAGCTACACAAAAAATAAAGAGAAAGGAATCCAAACATATCACTTAAGAAAGTCATTAAACCACATAGGAAGAAAGCAAGATAAGAAGGCACAAAGATGGGGCACCTGGGTGGCTCAGTGTGTTGGAGCCTTTGCCTTTGGCTCGGGGGCTCGGGTTGTGATCCCGGGGTCCTGGGATCGAGCCCCGTGTTGAGCTCTCTGCTCAGCGGGGAGCCTGCTTCCTCCTCTCTCTCTGCCTGCCTCTCTGCCTTCTTGTGATCTCTGTCTGTCAAATTAATAAATAAAAATTCTTAAAAAAAAAGGCACAAAGAACTACAAAAACAACTGCAAAACAAGTAACAAAATGTCAATCAGTACATGCTTATCAATAAATACTTTTAATGTCAATGGACTAAATGCTCCAAAGTATGGTGACTGAATGGATAAAACAGCAAGACCCATCTACATATTGCCTACTATTCTCACTTCAGACCTAATGACATATGGAGATTGAAAGTCAAATGATGGAAAAACTTGCCATGCAAATGGAAGAGAAAGAAAGCTGGTTATATCAGACAAAATAGACTTTAAAACAAAAACTATAACATAAGACAAAGGAAGACACTACATAATAGATGGAAAAATCCAACAAGAGGATATAACAATTGTAAATATTTATCTACCCAACATGGGAGCACACAAACACAGAAAATAATTATTGGGACGCCTGGGTGGCTCAGTTGGTTGGACGACTGCCTTCGGCTCAGGTCATGATCCCGGAGACCCGGGATCGAGTCCCGCATCGGGCTCCCGGCTCCACGGGGAGTCTGCTTCTCCCTCTGACCTTCTCCTCGCTCATGCTCTCTCACTGCCTCTCTCTCAAATAAATAAATAAAATCTTTGAAAAAAAAAAAGATTTATTAATACATATACAGGAAGAAACTGATGGTCATACATTAATAATAAGAACTTGAATAAACTACTTATAATAATAGATCATCTCCATAGAAATCAACAAGAAAATACTGGCTTTGAATGACACATTGAACCAAATGGACTGATATATTTGGTCCATTTTTGACCAATATATTTGTCCAAATGGACAGATACATTTATAACATTCCACCCAAAACCAGCAGAATTCACATCATTTTCAAGTACACATGGAACATTATCCAGAATAGACCATGTTAGGCCACAAAACAGGTCTCAATTCAGAAAAATTAAAATTGTATCATACACCTTTCCCAACCACAAAGGTATGAAACTAGACATCACAAGGAAAATTCTGAAAAGGAAAAAAAAAAAATACATGGAGGCTAAATCACATTTCCTAAACAATGAATAGGTCAACCAAAAAATCAAAGAGAAAATTTAAAAAAATACATGGAGACATATGAAAAAGCACAATGATCTCAAATCTTGGGGATGCAGCAAAAACTGCATTTAACTGTTTAAAGAGGGAAGATTATAGCAAAACAGTCCCACCTCTATGAACAAGAAGAATCTCAAACAACTAACTTTATACCTCAAGGAACTAAAAAATGAACAAAGCCCATGGCCAGCAGAAGGAAGGGAATAATAAAGGTTAGAGTAGAAATAAATGAAACACTAAAACAAATGAGAACAGATAAATGAAACCAGAAACTGATTCTTTGAAAAGAACAAAACTGATAAACATTTAGCCAGACTCAAAAAGAGAGAGAGAGAGAGAACCCAAACAAAATCACAAATGGAGGAGAAATAGAAACCAATACCACAGAAATACAAAGGATTATAAGAATATTATGAAAAAGTATATGTCAACTGGGCACCTGGATGGCTCAGTGGGTTAAAGCCTCTGCCTTCGGCTCAGGTCATGATCCCAGGGTCCTGGGATCGAGCCCCACATCAGGCTCTCTGCTCCACAGAAAGCCTGCTTCCTCCTCTCTCTCTCCCTGCCTCTCTGCCTACTTGTGATCTCTGTCAATAAAAATAAATAAATAAATAAATAATTTTTTTTTAAAAAAAAATTAAAGAAAAGTATATGTCAACTAATTGGAAAACCTAGAAGACATGAATCAATTCATGGAAACCTATACCTATCAAAACTGAATCAGAAAGAAATAGAAAATTTGAAGACTAATTACTGACTCAGTTTCATTGCTAGTATTTTAAAAACTCACAAAAATCAAAGTCTAGGACACGATGGCCTCACAGGAGCATTCTATCCAACATTTAAATGCTAAGTTATCTATTCTTCTCAAACTATTCCCAAAAATACAAGAGGAGGGAAAGCATCTAAATTCATTCTATGAGGCCAGCATTACTCTGATACCAAAACCAGGTAAAGACACCACAGGAAAAAAAAGAGAGAGCTACAGGCCACTATCTCTGATGAACACAGATGCAAAATTCCTCAACAAAATACTTGTAAACTGAGTCCAACGATACATTTTAAAAAATCATTTACCACAATCAAGTGGGATTTATTCCTGCCATGCAAAGGTGGTTCAGGATTTGCAAAACAGTCAACGTGATACATTACATCAAGAAGAAAAAGGATAAAAACCACACAGTCGTTTCAACAGACACAGAAAAAGCATTTGACCAAGTACAACATCCATTTATGATAAAAACCCTCAACAGAATAGGTTTATAGGAACATACTTCAACCTCCTAAAGGCCATCTATGAAAAATCAACAGCTAACTTCCTACTCAATGGAGAAAAACTGAGAACTTTTCCCCTAAGATTAGAAGCACAATAAGGATGTCCACTATCACCACTTTTACTCAACACAGTACTGAGAGTCCTGGCCACAACAATTGGACAGAAAAAGAAAAGTTATTCAAATTAGGAAGGAAGAAGTAAAACTTTCACTATTTACAAATGACAAAATACTACATATAGAAAACCCTAAAGACACCAAAAAACTACTAGGACTGATAAATGAATTTGATAAAGTTGCAGGATACAAAATTAACAGACAGGCCTGTTGGATTTCTATACACTAATAATGAAATAATAGAGTAAGAAAACAATCCCATCTACAAATGTATGAAAAATAATTGAAAATATCTAGGAATAAACTTAACCAAGGAAGTGAAAGATCTGTACTCTGAAAACTCTAAAAGACAGATGAAAAAAATTGAAGACAACACAAATGGAAACATATTCCATGCTAATGGATTGGAAGAGTTAATATTATGTCCATACTACCCAAAGCTATCAAGAGATCTAATGCAATCCCTACAAAAACATCAGAAGTATTTTTCACAGAACTAGAGTAATCCTAAAATATGTGTGGGACCACTAAAGACCTAAATAACCAAAGCAATCTTGATCCAAACAAACAAAACAAAAACGAAGCCAGACGTATCACAATCCCAGATTTCAAGATACGCTACAAAGCTATAGTAATCCTAACAGTATGGTATTGGCACAAAAACAGACATAGATCAGTGGAAGAAAATAGAAGTCCTAGAAATAAATGCATGCAGATGTGATCAATTAATCTTCAACAAGGGAGACAAGAATAGGCAATGGGAAAAAGATGAAGTGACGTGACAGCTATATGCCTAAGTATGAAAATGGATCACTTTTTTACCCCATACACAAAAATAAACTCAAAATGAATTAAAGACCTAAATGTTAGATCTGAAATCATAAAATCTTTGGAGGAGAACACATACAGTAATTTCTCTGACATTAGCTGTAGAACCACTTTTCTTAATTTGTCTTCTCAGACAAGGATAAGAAAAACAAAATGAAACTACTGGTACAACACTGGAATAAAAAGTTTTTGCACAGAGAAGTAAACCATCAACAACAACAAAAAACTACCACTTGCTGAATAAGGAAAGACATTTGCAAATGATTTTTCTGATAAAGAAGTAATATCCAGGATATATAAAGAATCTATACAATTCAACACCAAAAAAACCCCAAACAAAAAACTCACAAATAATCCAATTAAAAATGGGCAAAGGATCAGAATACATATTTTTCCTAAAAAAGACATTTATATGGTCAACAGACACCTGAAAAATGGTCAACATCACTAATCATCAGGGAAATGCAAATAAAAACTATGATGAGATGTCACTTCACACCTGTCAGAATGACTAAAGTCAAAAACCAAAAACAAGTGTTGGTGAGGACATGGAGAAAAAAAGAACACCCACACACTGTTGGTGGGAATGCAAATGGTGCAGCCACTGTGGAAAACAGTATGGAGTTTCTTCAAAAATTTAAGAAATATCATATAATCCAGTATTTCCACTACTGGGTGTTTATCCAAAGAAAACAAAAGCATTAATTCATAAAGACATATTTACCCCTATGTTTTCTGCAGCATCATTGACAATACCCAAATTATGGAAGAAACCCCAGTGTCCAACCACAGAAGAATGGATAAAGAAGATATGATGTACACACACACACACACACACTCACATGACTACTACTTAGCCATTTAAAAAAAGAAAGAAATCTTGTCATTTGCAACAACATGGATGGACCTAGAGGGTATAATGCTAAGTGAAGTCAGTCAGAGAAGGACTAATACCCTATCATTTCACTAATTTGTGGAATTTAAGAAAACAGAACAACAAAGAAAAAAAGATAAAGTCTGAAATACATAGAATGAAGTGTTGATTTCAAGCTGCAGGTGGGACTGTGGTGGGATGAACGAAATAGATTAAGGGGATTAAGAGTATACTTATCTCAGTCAACACTGAAAAATGTATAGAATTGTTCAATTATACTGTACACGTGAAACTTAAGACTGTATATTAATTATACGTCAATTTTTTAAATTTTTATTTATTTATTATTTATTTATTTTTTAAATCTTTTCAGTGTTCCAGAATGCATTGTTTATGCACCACACCCAGTGCTCCATGCAATACGTGCCCTCCTTAATACTCACCATCAGGCTCAGCCAACCTCCCACCCCCTCCCCTCTGAAACCTTGTTTGTTTCTGAGTCCACAGTCTCTCATGGTTCATCTCCCCCTCCTATTTCCCCCAATTCAATTCACCTCTTCATCTCCCCATGTCCTCCATGTCATTCCTTACGCTCCACAAATAAGCGAGACCATATGATAATTGACTTTCTCTGCTTGACTTATTTTTAATAAAAATTTTTAATTTTTGTTAAAATTTTTTATTTTTATAAAAAAAATTTTATTTTTGTAAAAAATTTTAATAAAAATTTTAAAAATAAACCACAAAAGGCAAAAAAAAAGTGTGGAAGACAAAAACAGGAAGAGAGAAGAAGGGAAACAGAAAATAGCAACAAAAAAGGTGGATACTAATTCAACTATATCATCAATTTAAACATTAATAGTTTGTATCTATCAACCACATGACAGACTGTCAAAATGGATTGGAAAACAAGATCCAACTACATGCTACAGTAAGACACCCACTTTAAATATAAGGACACATTTAAACTAAGGATGGAGAATGATTTACAATGTGAAGATGAATCTAAGGAAAGTACAAGTAAGAAAGTAAGAAAATCCATAATGTGTACACCTTACACCACACATCAAAATATGTGAGACAAAAACTGATAGAACGACAAGGACAGATGAATCTACTACTATAGAGGGAGATATTAACATCATTCTATCAAATGTAGATGGATTCACAAGGCAGAAAAGCAGTAAGAACACATTTGAAGTCAACAGCACCATTAATCAACTCGATTTGTCATCTATGGACTACTTCATTCAACAACAGTATAATACACATTCTTCTCAAGATCACACGGGACATTCACCAAGATAGAACATGTTTAATGCCATAAAACACAACAAATTTAAAAAGAAATTTCATACAATGACTATTCTCAAATCACAATAGCACTGGACTAGAAATCAATAACAGAAAGATACCTGGAAAATCCCAAATTATATGGAGATTAAACAACACAATTCTAAATAACACATGGATTAAAGAAGAAATCAAGAGAAATTTTACATTTTGAACAAAATGTAAAAATAAAACCTGAAATTTTTGAGATGCAGCAAAAGTGGTATTTAGAAATTTGCCCTATTGAATCCATTTATTGGAAATGAAGATGTAAAAAAAAAAAAAAGAAAAGAAAAAGATAAAAAATAATCAAATCTTTCAAGTTAGAAAACTAGAAAAAAGGCAAATAAAACCCAGGGTAAGCAAAAGAAATAAAAAATCAGAGCAGAAATCAATTAATTCATAAGGAAATCAGTAGAGAATATCAGTTAATACCAAAAGACGGTTCTATGAAAGTAGCAATAATCTAGCCAACCTAATTAAGTAAAGAGACAAAAGCTACCATTAGAAATCTAAGAGGAAATATCACTACTGATAGCACAAACATTAAAATGAAAATAAAGGGACCGTATGGAATCTGCTTACAAAATTTGATAATGTAGATAGTATGGATCAATTCTTTAAAGACAGAATCTATTAAAACTCACAAAAATAAGTGGAAAATCTGAATGGCCTTTTTCTGTTGAAGAAATAAAATCAGTAACTAATAACTTTCCAAAATAGGAAACACCAGGTTCAGATGAGTTCACTTGTAATTCTACCCAACTTTTTAAAGAAAAAAAAAAAAATTATACCAATTGTCTTTCAGAAGACAGAAGCAGAAAGAATCCTTCCTAACTCATTCTAGGAAGCCCCTATTATCCTGATTCCAAAACCAGTCAAGGACATTCCAATAAAAGAAAAAAAAAAACCCACCATTATCTCTCATGAATATAAACACAAAAAATCCTCAGAAGAATATTACCAGATAGAATTCAACAATGTATAAAAACAATTCTATGCCAGCACCACATGGGATTTTTCCTAGATCTGCAAGCCTGGTGGAACATAAGGGAAAAAAAAAAAATCAGTGTCATCCATTACATTAACAGGCTAATGAAGAAAAAAGAAACATTATAGATGCAGAAAAAGAATGACAAAATTCAACACCTACTCATGATAAAAACTCTCAAAAAACTAGGAAGAGAGGGGAACTTCTGTAACTTGATCAAGAACATATACAAATAAAATTAAAAAAAAAAAGCCCAAACAAAAAACACTTCAGCTAGTATCATACCAAGTGGTGAGAAACCAGAGCATTACCACTGTGATCTGAAACAAAGCAAGGATGTTTCCTTTCACTACTGCTTTTCAATATTGTACTCAAAGTGCTAGCTAATGCAGTAAGATAAGAAAATAGAATAAAAATATGTCGAGAAAGACTAAAACTGTCAGTGTTTATGTATTAAATGATTGCTTATGGAAAAAAATCTTTAGGAATCAACAAAAATTTGCAGTAAGCAATTACAACAAGGTTTCATTATCAGGGCTAATATACAAAAGCCAGTTACTCTCCTGTATACCAGTAACAAACAAGCAGAATATGAAGTTAAAAACATTACCAATCACATTATTACCCCTAAGATAAAATATTTATGTGTAATTTTAGTGAAATATGTGGAAGAACCATATAAAATGTTTTGAAGAAATTAATGGATATTCCATGTTCATGGATATTAAGAGTCAATACTGTCAAGTTATCTGTTGCTCCCAACCCAGTTTTACATTCAGTGCAATCCCAAAGAAATCCCCAGCAAATTATTCTGTGGATATGGTAAACTGATTCTCAAGTTTTTATGGAGAGGCAAAACAAAAAAACAGGGTACCAATTTAATATTGAATGAGAAGAAAAAAAAGATGGTGGACTGATGCCATCTGACTTCAGATACTATATGCAACTATAGTATTCAGAACAGTATGGCACTGGCAGAAGAAAAGACAAACATTAATGAAATAGAATAAAGAGCTCAGAAACAGAGCCACATAAATTATAGTCAACTAATCTTTGACAAAGAAGGAAAAGTGACACAGTGGAACGAAGATGGTATTTGCAACAAACAGTATTGGAAAAATAGGACATTTATATGCAAAAAGAAAAAAAATGAATCTCAACACAGATCTTACACATTACTAAAATCAACTCAACATGAATCACAGACCTAAATGTAAAAATGCAGAAGTATAAAACTCCCAGAAGATAAGGAGAAAACCTAGAGGACTTTGGGTATGACAATAACGTTTTTGATACAGCATCAAAGTCATAGTTCATAGAGAAATAACTGATAAACTGGGCTTCAAACTAAAAGCTTTGCTTGGTGAAAGACAATGTGAAGAGTATCAAAAGACAAGCCACAGAGTAGAACGAACTGTTTGCAAAAGACAAATCTCAGGGCCCCTGGGTGGCTCAGTGGGGTAAAGCCTCTGCCTTCAGCTCGGGTCATGATCCCGGGGTCCTGGGATCGAGCCCCTCCTCTGGCTCTCTGCTCAGCAGGGAGTATGCTTCCCCCTCTCTCTGCCTGCTTCTCTGCCTACTTGTGATCTCTTTCTGTCAAATAAATAAATAAATAAATAAATAAATAAATAAATAAAATCTTTTTTTTAAAAAAAAAGACAAATCTCAAAGAACTGTTAATCAGAATTTTAAAAGAACACTTTCAACTCAACAATAAGGAAAAAAAACAATTTAAAAATGGGTTAAAGACCTTAACAACCACTTTAATAACAGATAATATACAGCTGGCAAATAAGCATATGAAAAGATGCTCCATATCATATAACAGAAAAATCCAAATTCAGACAACAGGATACCAATACACATCTATTTGGAAGATGTTGTCAGAATGTTGACAACACCAAAAGCTGGTAATGTGGACCAACAGGAACACTCATCATTATTGGTGAAAATGCAAAATGGTATAGCAACTTTGGAAGACAGTAAGTCTGTTTTTTATGAAAATAAACACACCCTTACCATAAGATGCAGCAATTATTCTCCTTGGTTTGTACCCAAAAGTGATGAAAACTGGTCCAAACAAAAACCTACAAACAGGTGTTTAGAGCAGCTTTATTCATAATTGCTAAAACTTGAAACCCACAAAGATATCCTTGAGTAGGCTAATGGTTAACTGTGGCACATCCTAAAAAAGTATTATTCAGCACTAGAAAAAAATGAGTTATCAAGCTGCGAAGAAACATGGAGGAAACTTACATGTTTATTACTAAGTGAAAAAGAGATCTAAAAAGAACACCTCTTCTATGAGGTGTATTACACTCTAGGAAACATAAAACTATGGAGACAATTTAAAAAAAAAAAAAGATGAGTAGTTTCCAGGGTTTAGGGAGGAGGGATGGATGAATAGGCAGAGCTCAGAGGATTTTTATGGCATTAAAAATACTATAGAGGTGGATATGTGTCCAATAAATTTGTCTAGGTCAGAAAGATAGCCCAAGATGTCTCTCATATAAATCCACTGTTTAACAACCATAATTTGTCATTCATGCATGGAGAAACATGCTTTTATGGGAGCTTTGGGCAGACAGGAGACTATGAAACCTTGGTACAGTCCAAGACCAAGGAGAGCCATTTTGAGAAAGCAGGTGCCATGTAACCTGTAACTCAGGTTACAGATTTCTTGAATCACCCCCCATTTTCCCTCCTCTGTCCTATATCCTGCTCTAATGTTTTAAATTACTAATAAAGTGAACCCATAAAACTCTAGACACCCTGCTCTCAGACCATAATAAAGACAGAGCCCCAGAGCTTTACTTCTCCCTATCAAAAACCTTGCTGTGTCCCCTGATCATGCTGTGTAACCTCCTGGATTGGTGTCTAACAAACTGTGTTTTGCCAAAAAAACTGCCTGATATTTGTTGCTGAGGGGAATCCTGCAGTCCTAACAAACCTAAGGGCCAGTTCAGTCACAACATTAGTTCCAGTCTGGGAAAGGTCGATAGGGCTCTCCAAAAGTAACATGGGCTGAGGCAAGTAAGTGAAGCATTCCTGGTTAGTAACACCACAAACAAAAGGTAAATGCTCACTTAACAGGTGATTACAAGGAGGTAAGGAAAATGGGGAGACATTGGTCAAAGGGTACAAACTTCCATTATAAGAGGAGTAAGTTTTGGGGCTCTAAGATTCAAAATGGTAGCTATAGCTACATACTCTATTATATACTTTAAAATTACTAAGAGTTAAGTCTTAAATGTTCTCACCACACAAGAGAATTATGCGAGGTGACAATGTGTTACCTTATTGTGATAATCATTTTCCAATATATAGGTATGTCAAATTATCACATCGTACAGCTTAAACTTATACAAACATATGCAAATATTATCTTAACAAAGCTAGAAAAATTAGTATGTCCAAAACCTTAAAATATACCACACCAAGAGTGAACTGTGGACTATGACTGTCAACTATCCACTTTGGGTGATAATGGTGGGTCAATGTAGGTTCATCAGTTGTGACAAACCTATCACTCCAGTGCAGGGTGTTGACAAGGGGGGAAGCTCTGCATGTGTGGAGACAGGAAGTATGTGGGAAATTTTCAATCCTGTCGCAGGAGAGACTTCTGCTTTGGAATCTCTTGGGATACTTAATACAATTTAGATAGCTACAGTCCTGAGACCTCCTGGATCAGATTGGAGTCCTAAGCCCAGGAATTTGTATGTTACTATTTTTGCAGTAATTCCCAAGGACACTAGTATTCCCTTAGATGTCAGCATGTCCTATCTCCTTTAGGTCTTTACTGAAATGAAAACTTCTCAAAGCTATCTTTTCTTATCCTACATGAAACTGTAGCCTCCCTGTCCCAATATCCTGCATTCCCTATCCCCCAACTCTTCCTTTTTTTAATCCCTGGAACTGATCACTATTTTAAACACTTTATTAACCCATTTATTGGCTTACCTGCCCTCTCCCAACCCATTTCCCAGCAACTAGAATGTAAACTCAATGAGAACAAATTTGGTTTTCATATGTTTTATTCACTGCTGAATGCCCAATACCTAGTAAAGCCCTTAAACATTACAGGATTCAATAAATATTCATTTAATAAATGATTCACTCCACCAAGTATTTTAAATTTATATGGTTAAATCCTGACACTCTTTCATCCCTTTCTCCTTCAAAAAAGGAATCTCACTCATGTAGAATTTGGATCTATATGTTTCTTTCAAGGAAACATAATTTGTGTTCTTCACACCATAATCTAGCAGAAAGCTTCTGCACTATCATTATCATCTTTGTGTATTTCTTTGATGTCAAACTCTGGGGTCAGAGACTGGGTGAGGATGAAAGTAAGGGAGAAAAAAAAAATCAAGTAGTGTCAACCTTAATGGTAGCAATAAATAATGTTTTGCTAAAAGCTGCCTAAGAATAGATGGCACAGTCTGTGTAGGTGTATGTAAATGAAATGCAAATAAGAATCTAATTTTAATGCAAATGCATGTGTGGTCCTCCTAACTATTTCATGCACCTGGATAGAGCCCCTAGGAAAATTCTAGTGGAAAGAAATGTGCTCTCAGCAATGTTTTAATGACTGGGTGTATTGGAGAGCAGAGGGTATCACACCTGGCAAGCATTTAAGGTCTGTTGGTTAGCTGCTAAAACAAGCTCTTATATATGGAATATTGCTTTAAAGCTTTGGTGAGCTATACATTTGAATCACGTACACCTTAACTTACCCAGTTCTCTAAGTGGGAATGACATTGCTTTGCCCCAGGATAGTGGGAAGTGTTTATCAGTTAACAAATTGTTTAAAAGCAGGCACATGTAGAAATTTTCAGACCAGAGGTACTACTAAATATAAATTATCCCACCTCAGTGCTATGGTCACATTTCATTAGAAAAACAATCCAGCTTGCCTAGGTAATTTGCATCCTACTAGGAGTACAAATTCTATGAAATGGAGAAAAATTGTTAGAAAAAGTTTATGGTATCACTTTATTAAGACCTTAAATATTAAGTTGATAGAAGAAACAAAGGTCTAAGGAAGTGTCTCGGTTCAAAGATCATAACCAGGAAACAAAGATCAAGCGCCATTTTGTCTAACTGCACATTGCATGGTTTGTCCATTTCAGAGAATGACAGTTAATCACAAAAATACTACCTGTCATTTCCATGGCTCTTCATTATTATCAATGCTCTTCCAACTCCCTTGATTATAATAACAAGTAGATAGTCTTCTATTATAAATATATGATTTTTAAGAAGTAAATCAAGCTTTTTTGACATTATGACTAACTGGGTGCTCTAAGGACCTTTCTGCAGTAAGATGCAATGTATTGTAGAGCATACTTATATTGTAGTATCACTGGTCTAGAGGAATAACTCTTAATGTCCCCTCTTAAAAAAAAAAAAAGGTTTAAGTCATTGTTACGTATTTCATAGTTTGGCAGTAATTGTCAAAGAAAACATTTCCTAGTAGGCGAATGTCAGACTGCCATCAGTTGAAATAAGAAAATAAGCTCATATTTACCCGCTAATAAGCAAATGAGAAAGCCAGTATGAATTTAAAAAAAAAAGCAGGGGAAAAAAAGTTTATTTGACCTCCAAGGACTACATATCGGAAATATCAGTCAAACAGGTATGTATGAACCCTTTAGGACACAAGGCAACAAACAATGAGCATGCAGTTGAACATGAAAGAATAAACAAGTATTCTGAAAATTTTAAAGTGACATTGCTAAAAAGAAATGATTGTTGAAATAGAAAAAAATGGATAGCTTTGTTATTTAGACATTGCTAAAGATAGAATTAATGAGCTAGAATAAAGAAATTATCCAGATTATAGTATGAAGAGAAAAATGATTAAGTCTGAAAGACAACTTAAGAGATGTAAAGGACAGACTGAACCTAGTAACTCCTATTGGAGTCCTGGAAGCAGGTTAGAGATTACATGGGAGAATCAATATTTAAAGAAGTAATGGCATAAATTATCTCACCATTATTAAAGCTAGTAAATTCCCAGTTCTTCAAAAAATATGCTCAGATAGAAACTGAAGTCCAGAACACCGAAGACAAAATATTCTCAAACACCTTCAAGACAGAAGATGACAACAAAAAAACAGAATGACATATTTCTGAACAGCAAAAATTTTAACAATTGTCAACTTAGAATCATGAAGCCAACAAAACAACTACTCAAATACATAAAATTGAAAAGCTTATGGAAAAAAATTAACCTTAGAGAAGTTTCAGTGGACTGAAAGATAAATCTCATTGTCACTATTGTCTATACATTCAACAGGTTATTTCTAACCATCACTGCTCATAAACTTGTATATACCTAAATTTTATTTCTCTGCAATAAGGTTGGGGGATTATTTCATATCACAGATCTTGTTTTTTTCATCAACAGAGGAAACTTATTCCTAAGATCCATAGCACATTTTCAAGATCCAGTCATTTGCCTTTCCCAAGAGACTAGTGTGTGACCAATTCAATGACTGAGTTTAAATATACCTAATTCCCAGTGACCCTCTGACTATGGAACTTCCATTCTGTGGCCCCAATAAACCAAGTGCACACCATTTGTGTTCTGTAGGAATTTAGCACTGAGCTGTATGTTGACTATTTTATAGCCCCTCTACTTCTTTCCTCCATTAACAAATACTCTATAAGCTGAACAAAACACTGGACCAGTGTTGGCAAGGAAGATTGTTCAAGCATTCAATTTAAACCTCTAAGCAAGGAATGGAAACAGCTGAGCCTATAATTCTCATTTACTGTTTTTCAACCCCAATCTTGACTCTGCTCCTGCCTAAATTCTGACAGATTAGCCTTTTGCCTGATTGTTTTCTTCTGTATTACTTTTGTAGTATCCCACCAACAAATATTGATTTGTCACAATCACAACATCATCTGAACACCAGGACTTTGAGTCCATGCCAAACATGCAGAAGTTCAGAATTTTCTAGACTTATTATTCCCCAATTTTCTTTGCAAGTCTAGGGTTACTAGGAATGACGGTGATTCTCAAACCTATTACATACTGCTACACAGCTCTTCTACTCTGTTGGCTGTTATCACCTGGGATTTCATTTGTAATGGATTTTTGCTTATTCTGTCAGGGCTTGTGACCTTCTCCACATGGTTAGTTCAGTTCTCTCCTCCCTCTGTATTCAAACAGTCCTGTTGGGGGAGCAACAACAAAATGAGCTATTGATCCCTCAGTGCAGAGATCTCTGACTTAGACCAAAGACCATGCCTTAGGAGCACTGGCACATGGCAGGTAGGAAGGAAGGAGATGGTCTCAGATGTCTCACACACTTGTTTAGAACCATCACGTTCCTTGACACTTAGGCTTTGCTGCTAGGGCTAGTCTATTTTGTGAGGTTCTTTAACTCATGGTGATTTTCTCATAGAGACCTCATGTTCGCTTACTACAGGTTCATCTCCTCAGGGAAAACCAAGTTTTCAAATTGGATTTGTACATATTTCAATACCATGATGTAGGAGTTGACATTCTCTCCCACTGTGTTCCACATATATAAAGTCATGGAGACTACACCTCTATTTCAAAGTCCTATAATGGGTCACAGCAGTAAAGAATCTCCTAGATGCTTGACTGTGGGAGGCTGATTTGGAAACAAGACAGAGAGAACTTTACTATGCTATCAATAGCTCCCTGATTTTGACTTGAACTCTCACATCATTTGTACTTCCATTTCCCACTCCTTCTCAAAGATAGAGAGAAGCCCCAATAATTGAAGCATTCCACGTATTGCTGCCTACACATGCTATGAATCATTTGCCTCCTCTTAATGGGCAACTTGCCAGATACGTAATCATAATGCATTTGGCCCAGTTTAATTCTGTATCAGAGTTAATTGCTTATTGTTAAAATCTATTTTCCTTTTATTCTTAGTAAAGGGACTCCCCCCCACACCCCATTTTAATTTGGCACATGGTTGCATAGCATATGAATAGATTCCTCAGGAAAAATTTTTGCTAGGCAATGTCATCTAAGATGATGTTCTGGCCAATGGAAGTTAAACGAAATTTTTCATTTCACTTTCATAGACTCTTCCTTAAGAAACATTGCGTGTGGGGACGCCTGGGTGGCTCAGTTGGTTGGATGACTGCCTTCCGCTCAGGTCATGATCCCGGAGTCCCGGGATCGAGTCCCGCATCAGGCTCCCAGCTCCGCGGGGAGTCTGCTTCTCCTTCTGACCTTCTCCTCGCTCATGCTCTCTCTCAAATAAATAAAATCTTAAAAAATAAAAAAAAAAGAAACACTGCGTGTGTTGTCTTCCTCATGTGTTCCTCTGCCCTAACACAGATGATGTCATCATATCACCTGGTAGAACATGAGATAAAAAGAATCCTATGCCTCAATCGTCCCACTATACCATAGAAGCTTAAGAGTGCCAACCCAGACTTTCATACTAAAGAGAAAAGCACTTCCAACCTGTTTCAACTGCTTGGTACTTGGGGTCCCCCCCCCACACACTCACTTCATCCAAATTCTAGATCATATAAACTCCATAGAAATAACTTACTGGATGGATGACTAGGGGCCAGGCTTCCCGATGTTACTTGTTCCATCCTTGACTCTTTATTTTCTCAATCTCTTGTGTTATTAATCCTGGTAATCTCTATTTATGCCTTTAATTCTCTTCAGTTTGAAATGTGGCTCAGTTTCCCAAGGCCTCAGATTTCAATTCTTTGTGCAGCTACAGCTCTATTTTTTCTCCTCATCTCAGTGATTTCACAAATATTCTTTCAATTATCATCTGACCCCACTCAGTCCTGGGTCTTCTGGACCCCTAGGACATCAGCTAAGGCAGAAGTGAACCTAATATGCACATGCAAGACAAAAGTTTCATGTTCTCCAGCTTGTCCCTTAACAGGCTCTGCAATAGAAGGCTTTCTAAAACCTTTATTCACTTCACATTTCCAGTTAGGAAGGATAAAGATGTGCATAAAGAAAATTTACTTCCATGGATAGAGAATTTACTGAAAGCACACAAATGAGTAATATCAAAGTGGCAAATCTATCAAACACACCTTCCCTCTGATTCACACTCCAGCCAAACATCTTTGACTGGTGGAATGACTTTTCTGTTGTCCTGCTGAATTGACCTTCTCTAGCCATATTCCCTGAGATGCTCCTAAATTCTCCCATATAAATGTCTCTATTAATTTCAATAGCATCAATGGACAATAAAAAAAGTACGCCCTTACCTCAGTCCCAGAACAGAATGTCCATTATCATTAATGATGATCATAACCTGAGAAAGGAGTCAATTGACCTCTTAGCATATGCCCTCAAGCTACATAATCAGGCTTCTCCTGGGGGTTTGGTATGCATTTGATAGGACAGGATTAATTCAGCATAAAAATGTTCTTTGGCCTATTTGAACTTTAAGTAGAATACAAAATATCCTACTTTGACAATATATTTAACTTTCTCACAGTTATTTTTTTCCAACTCTTTATTCATTGCCTTACCCAAGTGTTTATGTGAAATTATTCTTAAACTCCTAAATCTACACCTAAACACAACACTTTTCCCCCCACCAAACATCACCATGTTGTTTAAAAAAACAGCCCCTAGCATGAAGTTAAGCAGGAAATTAGTATTAGCAACATTAAAAGTGAATCTGAAATGGACAGCTGAGGAGGCAAGTCTTCAAAAATTCCCATTGGCAAGGATTTCTGATCTGATGGTATGCCAGGCACTTAAAGGAAGTGGCTATTCAGGGAAAATAAAATTTATAAAATGGAAGAACGATACTTTAAAAGCCATCAAATTAAACTTTCATAAAGGCAGAGTCACTCCATCAGGTAATCTAAAAAAGTGAAAGTTTCACCAATTGTGTATACTCCTCATGCCTTCAAATCAGTTACAATTTAAACAATCTATGAAAAGGGAAATAAAAAATAAGTCTACTTATAGTGTTACAGTTCAGTTTTGGTGAATCATCATCACATGTTTAAACAGCTCTTCCATCTGGAGTGTGTTCTGATCCTCTGAAAATCCAAAACTGGTCATCGTTCACCAGGTCTTTGCACTGTATTCTCAAGAAAACGGTAAGCTTTTTGAAGGAGAAGCTATCTCTACTTCTCTCGTACCACTCGCTGGCTCTAGAGCAATGCTGGACATGAGGCACTCAACCAACTGTGAAATGGTTAAATCCTACTCAAGATTATGTGGCATAGTGGCTTTTTTTTTTTTTTTTTTAAGATATCAGAGGTGAGTTCCTTGAATTCTACAATAAATCAACCTGTTATAAACTTAAGTCTCCTCTATAGGCCATTAAAATATCCTGGCTTATTGGAGGCAAATTACTACCAATAATTGTTTAGCCCTAGTGACAGAATCAATAATTATTTCAAAATGCAATCTTCAAATCAAGTTTTTGTTTTTAAATATTTTTTTTAAAGATTTTATTTATTTAACAGAGATCGCAAGTAGGCAGAGAGGCAGCTGGGGAGAGAGGGGAAAGCAGGCTTACTGCTGGGCAGAGAGCCCGATGCAGGGCTCGATCCCAGGACCCTGGGATCATGACCTGAGCTGAAGGCAGAGGCTTTAACCCACTGAGCCACCCAGGCTCCCTGGTTTTTAAATTTTTAAATATAGGTTTTATTCACAACTTTTGATGTTACCACTCCTTTACATTTTTAATTATTTATTCTTGTGCAAGGGTAATTTTTATTTTTTTATTTAAGTTCAATTAATTAACATAATGTACTATTAGTTTCAGAGGTGGGGCCCCTGATTCCCCAGTCTCATAGAACACCCAGTGCTCAATACACCATATGCCCTCTGTAATGCCCATCACCCAGTTACCCTATCCCCTAAGCCACCTCCCCTCCAGCAACCCTGTTTGTTTACTATGATTAAGAGTCTTTTATGGTCTTACTCTTTCATCTTGTTTTATTTTTCCTCTCTTCTTCTATGATCCTGTTTTGTTTCTTAAATTCCACATATGAGTAAGATCATATGATAATTGTCTTTCTCTGATGAACTTACTTTGCTTAGCATAATACCCTCCAGTTCCATCCACATCATTGCAAATGGGAAGATTTTTTTTAACCACTCCTTTAAAACTTTTATTAACAAAATGCCAAGAAAAATTACCGAATTTGCTAATGACAAAGTTACCTAAAGCCTTAAAAGGCACAATTTAGACAAAGACAAAGTAAGTTAACTTTAGCTATTTCTAGTGGCAAGGAAGGAGTTGTAGTCCTTAAATAAAGACATCTGTTAGGATATAATCAAACTGGGGTTTTTCCCTTCACCTACTTCACCAAGAATTTAAGAAACTGCATTGCCACTTCATCACAAGAAGCAAATGCACAATTTGTATTGCTTATGGATTGAACAGAAATTCTTAGGATAAAAGAGCAAGTTTTTGCATTGGTTCGTTAACACAAGTACTTATGCAACCACCTGAAGTTCGGGAGTCAAGTGTTCTGCAAGTCAGAGAATGTTTTGTGGTTCTCATTACGTATTGGATAATGGGGGATGGTTTTTCCCAGTCTCATTTACACTAGTTTTGGGCCATCTTCTGGACAGGCCAAAAGACTGGCAACACCAACAGTCTCATTCCAGACTTACAGCTCTGTCATTATCTCTGATGCCATCACGTTTAAAAAGTTTAGTGCCAAATCAAGTTCTGATCACTTCTTTCTCTGACGCGTTGTTAGATGGCCTGATAGGTCGGTGGCTGCAAAGCAGCATTTAAAACTAGAGATGTACACCCAGTAGTAAAGAAGTGAGGATTGGATTTTGTATAAAACTTCAGATCCATATACACTAACTGAACTCAGGACAAAAAAATAGTTCTAGAATGTACTAGGATGTACTAGCTTGGAGAATCGAGCGGCCAATTCCTTCAACTTTAGAGGAATGTTCTACCTAAAGTATTAATTCACATGCAGGAGGAATTATTGTTAATGGCAGATATCACTTTGAATGGTTAACAAAAAGTCTGAAACTATTAGATTTTATCATTTGGACCACATAGTTGAGACTATTCTTTTGAGGCTTGCAAGCTGAGAAAGTCTCACTTAAAACTTAAGCTAAGATTCATGTTCAATTTCTCATCATCCTTTCCAATGGTATAATCCCCATCATTGAAACCATCACCTAAATGGTGTGCATAAAAAGGGAATGAGTACTTCCTCTAATTCTCCAGAATAGTCCAAAACTTCATTTTCTAAGTTCCTGAGCACATGCCTCAATGAGACATTGTCCCAAAAGGGCCCAGGGGTCCTGGATCCCAAAAGATTCCCATAATCACACTGCAGACACAAATTAGAGTAAGGGTAACAAGTTGTCATTTCCACAAAACAATGATACTCCATTGGGGTGTAGGAGTCATTTACCCTAACAAGAGTATGACCATTAGCTCTTCACTGAAGAAGGGTAATTTCGTGTGTATGTGAATAATCTTATTATGCACTTTGAAAATCTATGAAGAAAATAAATGACTTAGAAAAATAGTCCTGATAGTTTTTCCTAGCCCTGTTGTGTCTCCAACCCTGTGGACAGTGTTATAATAAAATCTGAAAACCCAACTGCTTTTTAAAAATTTGTCCTTTGTCTCTTCTTCAGTCCAAACTGGCAGTATTTCTATTGCTATAATATATTCAACAACTTTATGAGCCTCCCATGCATTTCACTGGGTTCACTCCATTCGACCAAAGTCACACTCATAAATCTCTTCAAGATAGAAGTTGTATTGGTTTGAGGACTTTTGTTTTTTATTGAAGAAACCTGCGAGGCCCATCCTACAACTCTCCATAGGGCCTTTCACATGACTTACTAGTACTCCAGGGCATCTGCTTTCAGCTGACCCGAGCTCTTAACAGAAGATTTTAGAATCATGCCCTGCATTTTATCTCTTAAATCATGTTTTCCTGAGAGTACCTGGAATTCAAATTTTGTTCCGAATACATTTTGTATTTTTAGTACCACCTGCCATCTGAAAGAGGTTGAGAATTTCCCAAAACATCAAGGCCTTGCTCCCTTTAACATTCTTTCCCACAATTGTCTCCCTCCTCTCCAATTTTATAAGCAGCAAAAAGAACCAACGTAGCATCTTTAAGACTTCCCTTACAGGTCTCATAAGCTATATTACTCAATTCATGAGGCACATTTTACACCTCCCATGCTACTACAAGGAACAGAGGTATCAAGCTCCACGCTGCTATGTAACAAGGACTCGCCCTCCCCCATCCTGTAGTTTCCAACAGCTCATTCTCCACTGCCTTCTGAGGCCTCACTGGTGGTACCTTCACACTCTGTATCTATACTAAAAATGTGTTCAAGGCACTTTAAGCCTTAGAGAACACTCTTCTCAAAGCTCACTACCTGCTTCCAAAACCGCTCCCACATTTTAGGATTCTCTATGGCAGCACTCCACATTCAGATACAAAATCTGTAGTATTCATACACTCAGATACAAAATCTGTAGGATTCATACATACATAATATATAACAAATTACCTCACCCTGACCCAACACTTCAGCAGCTTAAAGCAACAAACATTATCTTACAGTTTCCATGGGCCAGAAATCCACTCATAAGCGCCTCTGATTTAGGTTCTCTCAGGACGTTGCACTGGAAATGCCTGCTGACACCACAGTCGTCATGAAGCTCAAAGCAGGAAGCACACACTACCCAGCTTACTCAGGACGCTTTAAGCCCTCACTGGCTATTAGCTGGAGACACCAGATCCTTGCCACCTGGGCCTCTCATAAGGCAGCTCAAAACATGGCAGCTGGCTTCCCGCAGAACTTAGTGAGACACGCCCCGCTCCCCATACCCGCACTCTGCCTTTCTCAGTACGTTATTTTGTTATAACCTGATTCTGGAAGCAACATCCTATCATGCCCGGCCCACTTTTAATGAAATAAGGCTCCACAAATACCAGCAGATGAAGATCACGGTGACCAATTCAGAACCTGCTTACCACTAAAGCACATCTGTATAAAAAAACAAAGATGCAATTGGTGAATAAACTAATTCAGTGTTCTAGGAAGTTTTTGTGTTCAACAAAATCAGAGCTCATACTGACCATGTAACTCACTCTCTACTGAAGGCCAGGAACCTTGAGCTGAACAGATGCAAACAGCCTTGAAATATAAGCACTAAAGCAGACCAACGTGAGGCGTCTCAGCTGAACTTTGTTGAATTTCCAAAGTCTGGCGAGTTCCCTCCCTAAATAATGAAGCCTGTTATGATACAACCTAAGTGAGTTTTCTTGAATTCCCTCAGCAAGGAAAAATACCACAGACAGTTCTGAAATGGAATTTCAGTGGAAGTCAAACCTTATTCCTTACAGGTTCTACTTAGAGGTCATTAGAAAGGGAATGTTAGGAGGGGATAACAGAAATGGTGTGAAGTCTTTGAATTGATTGAAATGAGGCAAGATTTTGAGTAAGTGTTGTATAAGTCATAAAACATCCCAGAGTTATAATTGTATAAGTATGGGGGAAGTTGTTCCAGTTTTTACCAACTGCCGCTTAATTTGAGACAAGTTAATAATAACATTGCCTAATGGAATAGATCACATATTTATTCCAAATGTCTTCTAAATACTCTGAGAGATAAACAGGGAAGTGTGACTAGAGAGCTCGTTGTCTAATGTACCAATTCAAATGCTCAAATGGCAGGTAGTAGGTTTTTTAACAAATGTAGACCATGGAGCCAGACTCTTGTGTTTACCTGCAACTACATCACTCCCTGAATACATGGCATCATTGCTCAGGTTGCTTTACCTCTCCATACCTCAGTTTTATATGTTCAAAATCGGATTAAAAATAGTATCTCTGCTGCATGGTGGTTTTGAGCATCAAATGAGTTATATGTGTACATCACTTAGGTAGTACCTGGTACATAGTTAATGACCAAGTAAACAGCAGTTTTCATGATTCTGATAATAATGATGATGTCCTACTGTTTGTGTCAGACGGTACTTTCTGTGTTTATGCGAACATACCCCCACAGGTGCTCGAAATCAATCTACCTAGACAGTATATCCTAACAGCAAACAGCATTTACGTACTTCATATCCAGAGGGTGTTGTATAAAGGGAATTTCACTCCAGCATTGGATATTTCTGGTATGGTGTAAATTCACCTTTGGGTTGCCTGAGTACCAGCCTGGGCTGCCCCTGGATGCAGTTTCCTAGACTTTAGGGTTGAAATCTATGACACAGCATACCCTATAACTGTGTCTGCCTCTTTAAAGTTTCATCTTTCTGTTAGCTTTGGAGCTTAGAGGCTTTCGTGTATTTTAGAAAGTCTTTACTTAATAACAGATGACTTCTATTAATTTGTGGAGAAAATTAGATATTATGACAGCTAATGCTGAAACCTTATAAGCTATACCTCCAGAAACCTGATAGAATATCTCACTTCTTTGCCTGTCCTCTTCAATTGTTCTTTCTGTAATGATGTTTCTAGTGTGATATCACAGTCAGTAAATTTTTCACTTCAGGTGTTGGCGAGAAGCCAGGTGGTTTTAAAGTCACTTGCTCAGGCAAAAGAAGAATGGTACATTTCGAGTGGAAGTATCCTGGAGGGCACTGTTGCAATTAGGTAGATGAATGACCATGGGTTTTAATTAGAACACTAGGTACATACTCTATATCATTATGCGAAAAAACTGAGCCTACAGAGGGAGGTAGTGTAATACTACTGAGTCAATATCCTGCAGATCTGTAAGCACAATTTCTAGGTAGGAGCCATTTTAATTCCATTTATTTATACCTTTGCCATTTTTAAGACAGAATCATTCTTGATTAACCCTACAGGATAATTCTGTAATCAAATTAATTTTTGAAGTCAGTCAGAGGAGGGTAAAAGATGAGTATTATGAAGATGGATATGAATATCTTTTTTTATGTCCTACACCCAGTAATAATGCTATCACCCTGTACTTCTTAATATAGAATGTATGCTTTAAAAAAAAAAACTACAGCAGCTTTCTGCAGACTTGCTTTGCATTATATGCTTCTAAAACCAAGAAGAACATGTTATTTCTCCTCTATACTCAAAGATTACAGACCGAACCTTGAAACTATTAAGTTCATAAATACATACTTATAGGTAAAATGCAATTAGAAATAACTCTAAAAATAAAATCTCTTCATAATAAAGCTACTTCTATGCCTTCCCTTACTCATTGAATCATTCATTCAACAAGTTTTTGATAATGACTAGCATAACTTTATTGAACGCCTAGAGGACAATATGAAAGATTCTAGAAATATAAAGGAAAATAAAATATGATCTTAATATTTGCTATAATCTAAATGTTTGTGTCCCCTCCAAAATTCATATGTTGAAACCTACCCTGCAATGTGTTGGTATTTAAAGGTACAAACTTTGTAGGTGATTAGATCCTGAGCTGGTGCCCTCATGATTGAGATTAGTGGCCTTATAAAAGAGACTCAAGAAAGGTCCCTATACCTTCCCCAAGTGAGGTTACAGTGAAAAGATGGCTACCTATACAGACAGCTCTCACCAGACACCAAATCTGCTGGCACCATGATCTTGGATTTAATTTTTTGTTGTTTATAAACTACCCAGTTTTATAGCATTTTATTATAGCAGACTGAACAGATTAAGAAAATATTTAATAGATTTTTAGAGTAAGAAAATATAGACATTTAAAAAACTAATAGCAATGGAGCAAACTTTCTCCATTAAATTGGGCTTTTTGATAAGCAATTCAACAATATTGCTTTCTATGTTCTGTCCCTCTACATGAGGTTTGCTCAACACACTGCCACTCTGACTTCCTGAAATAGAACTACACAGGCACAATTGTTGGATACCTGGGCAAGATTTTATGGAGATTCTTTTGAAATAATTTTTTTTTTACCCTACTCTTGCAAACCCACACCTTCCCAAAGACCATTAAAAAAATTATTGGGGATCTTCTGCCTAGTTTGCCCATACATCTTTACAACAATGGCGGAAATCTCAGGCTCAGATAACTAAGCCTAGAATCACCAGGCTCTAGTCAACCCCTTACTCATCACCTAATTTTTCTCTACCTCCAAACTTCTGTCTTCCTCCCTCTCAAAACCTGCACTGCACCCACACCAAGCATTTCATCTTCCACAACCTCAATCACTTCCATCTCTTTGCCCTAATAGATATTCTGAAATTGGTTATACCTTAAAAACATTATTTCCCTTTCAAATGTCAGAAATGGTAATCACTGTTTATTAATAGTAATAGGGGTGATTTACTGAAAACTTCGTCTGGAAACCTTGCTAAGCAATTAACAAATATTGTATCTTTCCATTTTAGTTAGTCCTCCCAATAATTTATTACTTCTAATTTTTAGCTAAAGCAAATAATACAGAAAGAAGTTAATTTGCACCAAAACATAAAGCTATAAAGTGACAGAACTAGGATTCAAATCAAAAATTTCTACCTTACTCTTTTCAAAAACAACATTTTCATTTTGACATAATTCCAGATTTATGGAAAAGTTGCACAAATATGATGAGTTCCCGGGTATCCTTTACAAGAATATTCAAATGTTAACGTTTTATTACATTTACTTTGGCTTTTTTTTCTCTCTTCTAAAATATTTAAAAGTAAGTTTAAGGCATGATGCTCTTTGTATTTCATAACAGTAACATTTTGAAGATTCCAGGGCATTTTTTATTTGTTTCATTTTTATGATTGTACTTCAGTTTGGGTTGGTTTCATGTAAACCCTACTCTCAACTACCACATCTGCTATACTCTCATTCCTCATCACATATAGTACAGCTGTTTTCCCAAAGACTGATGCTTACACATTAGTAGAATAAGTACTTAATTTTTGTGTTCTTTTTCTTAAAGGTTTCCAAAATTGTATAAGCTTCAGTTCCCACAAACCTAGATCTGCCCCTGCCACAAAAATTGCATCTCAGCATATTCAAATGGAATATACTAACTGTCCTCACCACCTAAACTAATAGCCAGTGGTGCCAACAAGTGGTGGCACAAGTCTGAAATTCAGGGCCACCCTATGTGTGTTTGTCCCCGCTGTTGGGGTCCATTATCAAAGGGACAAGACTGAGATAAAGTGAAAGTTATGCAAAGCCTTATTCTATGCCAAGCATTAGAAGTCAGACGAAATCAGGTGCGTTCAGGGTGGTAGGGCCGTAGACCAAGCATTAGAAGTCAGACCGACCGGCCAGGGGAAAGAGACTGAGACAAAGTGAAAGTTATGTGAAGCTTTATTCTATGCCAAGCATGAGAAGTCAGACTGACTGGCCAGGGCAGCCTCTGAAGAGAGCGACCCCTTCCTGATCTCACAGGCTGGTTTTATAGGGCATAACCACAGACCCAAGGTACGTGACTTCTATTGTTAAGGCGTTTACTCCCGGAATCAATACCCAAAACCGTACCAGGAACTACTGGGGCGTTTATTCCCGGAATGAAGCCCGTGGATGTAAACAACAATATGGCTACCTAAGCAATATGGAGTCGCTCTGGCTAAGCAGGCTCTAATAGTTAAACAGGTTTTAACATTAAATTGGCCCTAACATTCCCCCCCTTTTCTTTGGAGATTAGTCAATTCTTTGACTCTTCAGCCAGTTCTTGAGGGTGAAAACAGGCTGACCTGAGGTGTCGTTAACCTTGAGTGTTGTTCCATCCACTGTCTTTCTGATTTTCTATTGGGCTGTTTTAGGCCGATGAGGTGTCTCCTGGCTGTTGCTGAGTAGGAACAGGGTTAAAAGTGACCAAGTTATGAAACCCTTTTGAGTCTTAGTTTTAGTCCCCAGTTGGTGGGGTCCACCGGCAGTGGCTCCCATTTTTGGGAGGCGTTCTTGTTTTCGGCTCATTTGACGTGACATGCGTATGGCCGTGGGGGGTGTCAGGATGACAGTGAATGGTCCCTTCTAACGAGGCTCCAGGTTTCCCACTTGGTGGCGGCGTATCCAAACCAAGTCTCTGGGTTGTTAAGGATGTGGTTTCACCTCTGTCTCCATCTCAGTGTAGGCAGCTCGGATCCCTGGTGGGCTTTTTAAAAGGCAGACTATAGCGCCTGCAGTGACTGGAGTACAGACTGATCAGTCATTTCCACTAGGGCAACCTCTTGTAGCCGTGGGCAGAGTGGAGGGGGTCTCCCGAACATTATTTTAAATGGGGTAACCTTGTCTAAGTAGGTTGTATATCGCGCCCTAAGGAGGGCGAAGGGAAGAAGGTCCACCCATCCATTGCCAGTCTCCAGAATTAACTTTGTCAAGGTCTCTTTAAGAGTCCGGTTCATTTTTTGACTTGTCCAGAGTTCTGGGGCCGGTAGGCACAGTGTAGTTTTCAATTAGTGCCCACGGCCTTGGCCAATGCCTGAAAACTGAACTCACAAATGCAGGGCCGTTGTTTGACCCAATTATGAGAGGCAACCCAAACCTAGGAAATATATTTTTTTTTTTTTTAGTAGCTTTTTGGCTACTATTCCTGCCATCTCATGTTTGGCAGAAAAAGCCTCTACCCAGCCTGAAAAGGTATCCACAAAAACTAACATATACTTGTGTCCATATTTTCCTGGTTTCATCTCTGTAAAATCCATTTCCCAATAAATTCCTGGTTCCTTACCTCTTTCTCTTTTCCCTCTTCCCATTCTAGTTCCTCCCGTATTGACCGCCTGACTTTGAGCACATCTACCAACCACATCCTGAGCCATATGCCCTAATTTAGAAACCTGGAACTGCTTGCCCATAAACTCCTTAAGCTTGCGTGTCCCCAAATGAATGCCCTGGTGTATTTGGCTTACTAATTTTTTTCCTAGCTTTGAGGAAGAGTTAACTTTCCTGTTCTAGTCTTAGCCCAATCCCCTTCATAGTCTAATTTAGTCCATTTCTGTAAATATACTTGCATCCTTGACCAGGAAGGCCGTGGCAGCAATTATGCAGAGGCAAGGAGGGAACCCAGCCGCTACTGGATCTAGTTTTTTGCTAAGATAGGCTACTGGCCTTTGCCAAGGCCCCAGAGTCTGAGTTAAAACTCCTTTGGCCATCCCTGCCTTTTCTATAAGCGTCTAACATATAAGTGTCACTAAATCTTATCCATATGACTGGCAAAAGTTTCCAGAACAAGTCTGCTTTTCTTTGTTTCCCCATCCTCACTCTCCAGTCACTCATGCCCTCCTTTCTGGACTACAGCAAGTCTACCTTGTTTCCCAACCTCCAATCTCGTTTCCTCCATCATCCATATCCCTTCCACTGTTTTAATACTGTAAATACTATACCTACTGGGATAAAATCAAAACTTCCTGGAGTTTCACCTAAAACTTCTGTGATCTAGTCCCTGATGACCTCTCCATCCTCATCTCCTATTGCTTCAAGAATGCTTACCATTGCCATGCTCCGCCCCATGCTTCTTAATCATATCTTAATTATTCCAAATAATCTATCATTTTAAAACAGCCTTCAAGTGTACCAGATAATTTTATAACTCTAAGTCTTTATGCTTAGAGTTTATATGCTGTTTGTTTTCTTGGGTGGAAAAATATTTACCATCCCTATCTCATGGATTGCCATTCATCCTTAAAACCACTATAATCTCTTTGTGGGACTGTTTATTCTCAACTTTATTTTCCCACAGGTTTCAGTATTTTTATCTTGATTTTGGGATATTCTTATGCTTTTGTCACTTAAGTGTTTACCTATGTAAATATTGCCTTTGTTGTCCCCCAATCCTCCTACCCCCAGTAGACTGCAGACCCTTTGGGAACAGAGACAGTGTCCTGATGATTTACTAACCCTGTTGCCTGGACAGTGGCAAATGTTTACTGAATTAACATAAATCCTACCACATAGGTCTTAGATCTTTCCTAAATTTAATGGAATGTGCTTTTGCAGGAAGGAAGGATTTGAAAGGTGTGCAAGTCGAGGTCCACAGCAAGAAACAAAATTGTGCCCCAATGGTTCAAGGGAAAATAATTTATCAAACAGATTACTTTCAGGCATGTGGACAGGGTTCAGAGAACCAACCAGTGGTCTTGCATCACTGATCACTAGCAGCAGAGGAAGGAAGTCGTTTTACCAGAACCTAAGTAAGTAAGTAAGTAAGTAAGTAAGTAAGATCTGGAGGTTAGAGGAGATACTATAAGCAAAGCAATAGGTAAGGAGGGACCCAGCCACTGCTAGAAGCTCAGCAGGAAAGCAGAAGATGGAAGGGAGTGAGTACCCTGCCCCTTCTGTTTTCTTGTGCTTGCAGCTCCTGCTGGAACCCAACCCTCCAACTAACTGAATCCACTGAAAAGCCAGTTGTCAAGGGAGTCCAAATGATGTTGTCTCTGGGGTCAGTTTTCTGGGCTAAGAATAGATACAATTTGGGTAATGAATAATAATCACCATGACAGCTAAGAAAGACTATGCAGAGACAGGGGTTCATATTTGTTGTACCCCGTGTTTTCCAGATATTCATTTAAACACTTTATATCACCTTTCATCCTATCTACAACCCTATATTTTAGGTATATATTATTGTCTCCTTGCCCTTAAAAAAAGGAAATTAAAACTTAGAGAAATTAAAATAAAATATCTCACCTCATCCATAGCTGTTAATATATTATCAAGCCCAACACTGGCTTCTTGTCAGAAATCAAGTTACATTTATTTTTCATATGGGCTACATCTGCTACTTTCTCAAAAGCCCTCCCTTCTAGATCAGAAATTTCTAAGATAGGTCTCACGTAGAGAAGGAGGTAGGTAATCCATAACTACTCTGCCTTATAATTGCCTTACAATGAATTTTAACTTTATTCTGAAGTCCAATGTGATTTTTGCTTTGCAAATACACACACAAAGAATGGTGTTCCTACAAAGGTAAAGTATTCATGGTTCAGTATTATTATGGCTACTTCATTTTACTTCCAAACCACCACACCAGAACAAAACAACCTCCTAATCTTGTCCATATTTTGAAAAGAAACTTACCCGTTTTGCTTAAGCATTCCTTTTAGTAGATAATTCTCTATCGTTGGAGCTATAAGCCATTCTCTCTTTAGCTCCTGAAATCCACAAATTTAATTTCAGTAAAATCTTCCCCCAAGTAACAAGAAAACCCAGAGAGTTTGTTTATAAAGGAATTTCACACATACATACCTAAGACTATTTACGTCATTACTGGAGATTTTTACTTAATAATTTAAAAGAAAGCCAACGATGCTACATTTCAGAGAAGGGACACAAAGACAGCTGAAAGATAGTAAATTAAAACCCAGGAGAAAAATTTGAAGGAATTGGCATTAAGTATCCTACAAAAGAAAAAAGAAAAAAAAAAAACCCTGGGTATAATCTAAATAAAGGTCTCTGAGAGTGTGAAACACAGTCAGAGAAAGGATGATAAATGCAGCTCTTCCTACCCATCTGTGCATAAAGTCCAGGGCGAGGCACTCTGGAAAATACAGAAGTGCACAAGTATGACCCCTGCTCAGGATGGGGTGATATCTTTGCAGACAAATACCCACAAAGCAAGGTTCAGTAGGTGCTTTGTGCAAAGGAGGACACTGATTCCACAATGATGTCTGTGCCCCATTATCTCTTGCCTGGGCTACTACAATAACTCAATTTGTCTTGCTCTATTCTTGGCCCCGGCCATCTAGCATATACAGCCAGAATGATCCTCTCAGACTCCAAGTCATATCATGTCACTCCTTCGGCTCAAAGCCCTGCAGCAGCCTCCAGCATACTTCTTTACCATGGTGTCCAAGATCCTCAGTGTTCTGGCCCCTTGTCACCTCTCCTACATGACCTCCTCCAGTGCCTCCTCACTCAGGGCACTCCAGTCTCACTTGTCTCCATCTTTTCCCTCCTGTCCATGTACTCTCAGCATCTGCGATTCCTGTGCTCTCTTTCCTCAAAGATTTCTCCACCAGGTAGTTGAATGTAAAAGATGGTTGTCTCAGTTCAAGCAGAGAAAGTGGGTTCACCCTTCCTCCACCCTTTTATTACTGCCCTTACAGGATTACATGATGCCCGTAACTTGGTCTACTGATTCAAACGTTATTCTCCTCCAGAGACACCCTCACAGACACCTGGAAGTAATGTGTTACCAGCTATCTGGGCATCCCTTAAGCCCAGAGATGTTTACACTAAAACCAACCATCACAGATAGCTTGCTCATTCACTCAACTCTCCCCTCCCAGATAGGAACTCCTTGGGAAAGTTTTTCCTGACCTTTTCATCTAGAAAAGCAGCTTTTGTCTCTTTCTATACCTTTTCTCTGCTTTACTTTTCTTTCTAGCACGTACACTAGCTGTTTTTATATTCTATATATCTCTTTGCATATTAGTGTCTGTCTCCCCCTACTCACACCCCTAAATGTAGAAACCTGAGAGCAGGAACTTTGTCTTAGTCATGGCTTCATCTCTGGCACCAAGAATAGCGTCTGGCAATAAACAGAGCTCAAAAAGTTTTTGTGGAGAGAATACCTGATTTTAGTTGTAGGAGAGTGGGCATCGTTTGTAGTTTAGAACAGTTTACAGTGTTCAAAATGGCAGAGATATTTAAACCGGTCTTGAATAGATTTTCAACAGAAAAAAAGAGGGGAGTATAAGAAAACTAAGTTTTAGATAGTATTAGAGGCAGGAAAAGTGTATCTTTTAGGAATAATGAGACATTGAGATTGAGGTGAGCAGAAGAAGTCTACATAAGATCAGTGGAGATAAAGTTAGAACAGTAAAGGTGTCATGGAATCACAAGGAACTTAAAATACCACATTTGGACACTGTATATTTAGCAGGGGAAGTGACTGAATAGGATCTCTTAGGAAATTTAATTTTGCCTACAACGTGCATTTTTTAAAAGAAATGGAGGAAAGGGGGATGAGATAGTCATGGTTTAGACAAAAAAGAGTAAACTTCCCAAAAAAGTTGGGGTAAGAATAAAATGAGGAGGATTGCAGGGTTTGGGGGTAAGAATGGTATGTTTTACTCAAAAGACTGAATTCAATAATTTGACATTGGAGATCCCAATGAAAATAAACAGTGAATGCCTTTCTGAAGAAGCAGCCCAAGTTACACAGGGAATTAGGATTTTCAAGGGAAAAAAAATATACAGAAGAAATAAGAGAAACAAACTCAAGGACTGAAAATTCTGAGATGCTCCCAGTTCTGGGGCACATTGTAGGTGCTGGATGAGAATGACAACAAACCACCTACTGGAGGTGAATGGAGAGTATCCCTGTGCTTAGAAGATAAGAGAGGAGGTTTTTGAGCATAAGCTAATCAACAGAGTCAAGTGATGCTGAAGAGTCAGTGGGATGAAACTAAGGACAAGCCCTGCAATTTGGCTCTTAGATTTTAACTGATAAATTCTAATGGAGCAGTTTGCACAATGGGTGAGATAACGGTGCAAAGACCCTGCAGGATTGAGTAGTAGGACTACGATAAGTGAAGATTTTTATTACCAGTAGTGTGGAAAGAAGAAAAAGGTATGAGATGGGATCGAATATCAAGGGAATTGCACCATGAAAGACAAGAAATGGTTTTTTTTGAAATAAGACAACATAGTGTCAAACACAGACTAGGTACACATTTAGTAAATATTTGTCGATTTAATAACTTGAATGTGTTTGTCATTTAATTGAGAAAGGCTGGAGGTATGATGGGTTAATCTGTTTAAAAAATTCTAGTGGGGTTTGGGTAATAACATTTTTTTAAAATTCTGAAGCAAAAGCTAATGACGGGTTAGGTGAAAATATAGGAATATTGTACTTAGAATAAAATCCGAAATCTTTAATGGCTTCTCAAGCCCTTCCAGAAATTGTCTTATGTTTGTCTCTCCATCCACTTCTCTATTCCACTCCATCCTTGCTCCAGCCACACAAGCTTTCTTTTAGTCCTTCAAACACACAAGCTCACTCCCCATGTTTGCATTTTCCCTAGCTTTTCCCTCTACCTGCAATGTTGACTCCCAGGACTTCCCAATGACTAGCAATTTCTCACAACTCAGGTCTCATTGTAGATGTGACATTCTTAAAGAGGCTTCTCTGACCTCCAAATGAAATGGAACCTACTTAAGTCACTTTTTATCCCACCTCCCTGCTTCAATGAATAGGACACATAGCCCCTCACTGATATCATCTTTCTCAGTATTTAATTATCAGTTGTCTCCTCCATTCTCCCAGAGAATAGGTACCTTATCTGACTCATGCTGTTTATTCTCCTGACACCTAGAACAGTCTCCAGCACATTAAAAAAATTATATATATATATATATATATATATATATATACATAAAATATTCTATTCTCTCTCTCTATACATATATATATAACAAATTAATAAATCTTGAAATGGAAAGGAGAGAAGGAAATACACATTAGATGCTCTTAGTCATGTCTATAAATTATGTTGTAAAGCATTTTCTCAAATAAGTATTTTTTCCTCTCCCTCCCGCTCCCACCCTGCTCAGGCTTCCAACAATTCTGACCCACAGCACTGCTCTCTCCCTGCCTTGGTTCTTGTCCTAGCCCAATATAGTTTCCCTACTGAAGTCAAAGTGATCTTCCTAAAGTGCATATCTGATGATTTCCCTATCCCACCTAAAGTACTTCATAGGCTCTCCATTACTCTTGGAAGAAAAGTCAAACTCCTTACCTAGCTTTTACCATCACGTTGATACGGTTCTTGCTGACTTCTGTAACTTCATTTTTTCATCACTATCCCCATGCCCTATCTCACTACCCTCATTGTGTTCCTTGGTCATACTGAATTCTATCAGTATGCTATATTCCCTCACTTCTCAACTATTTCCTCTTCCTGGAAACATGCTTTGCACTTGCTTCATTTGAATCAATTCTAGAAACCTTTAGGTCTCAGTTTGAATGGTGATTTCTCCAGGCAACATTAGACAGCCTAGTCTTACCCAGCTATGAGTCCCTCCCCTATATTCTCAAACACTTCCATAGCTACTAGAGCTCTGAGCTATAAGCACAATAACACATTACATGGTCTAAGCAGAAAAGAAATTAAGGATTATTAAAGTGCAGAGAATGTATCATCAGAGCAGAGAACTAAAGAATCAGGCTTGAGGGTGATGCCAACACACAAAGAAATGCCTGAATTTCTCCTGAGGAGACCCTATCTTTGTTCCTGCCAGTCACACAGCAAAAACCATTAGCCCTGGACACCTAGAGCTGTCATGGTAACTTCCTTTGTAATGAGTAACTGAATGCTACGGTGTCTCTCCCACACTCCAGTTTTTTTGTCTGTTTTCCAAATCAGTCTTCTAAAATGATAGGTTGGTAGATCTGATTGGTGGCCCCTTATTATAGATATAAATTCCCAGGCTGCTGGGAGGCCAGGAAAGTGCTTTCTTAGCTTTTAACTTAAGAAAGCAAAACTTATAAATAAGCTGGGATGAGCTATGATAAAAGCCTACTACATACCTCTGCTCTCTGCGTCATTGCTCTCATCACAGCATATCTTAGTCGCTTGACTTTTTGTCTGTCTCCCTCACTAAATCCACGAAGGCTGAGGCCACACCAATCTCATTCACAGCTGTAACTTCACAGCCAGAGAAAGCCTGGCATATAGTAAATAATAAACAATTATTTATTGAATGAATGAATGAATGGGTTGTAACTGGGGCTTAAAGATAGTTTAGAACAGCTGTTGGAATTATAATGCGGGAATTAAAATTGGGAATCAATTAGGGAAGGCTAAGGGAATTGCTGAGTTGTACTTGGGTCCTGCCAAGTTTAGGGGGAATGCATTTGTGTTGGAACTGATCGCCACTGTTCAGTGAGTTTCTCAAATGAGGCTAAGAAGCCAGGAAAGGAGAGCTTAGAGATCTAAACCAGTTTGTTGTTGGGAGGAGGATTGGTGGACAGGAGATGAAAGAGAGTTTGGGCTCCAACCAAACAAAATATACATGAAATGACTGACCCTATAATTTAGGTTGCTAGGAGCAAACTAAACCAGAAAGGGGATAAGCAGCCTGCAAGAATATGGGAAGTTGAAATAATGAATGATGATAAAGGCAAAGATACAGTTTTTAATAAGATAGGAGGAAGATATGTTCATTCTACCTCCCCCCAAATTATTACAGCTGAATCTGCTGCTTCTCCCACCCTCCGTTCTGTCCACTTTTATGCATCAGTCTTAACAAAAGTAGCTATAGATCACCATCCGCAGTGTCGCTTCTCCTCCCCCATCCAGAGGTGCTGATCATTAAACTGTCCACTCTGACTCACTAGAGACAGCCTGGTCCCCTTGTAGTTTTCTCTTTGCCAAACAAAAGCCAATGTCCATAGAATTAGCTACATTTGTCTGTTTGCCTTCCACTCCTTTTCTTCTCTTTCTCTCGTTTGTCTGCAAATACGTATCTTCCACTGCCAAACCCATCTGTTCAATCTTTAGAAATGGTTATCTGTTTTAAATCTTGTCTCTTATTTCTAAACAGATTGCCTCTGAAACGCTCAAATGTGCTCAGAATTCTGCCCACGTATGGTGGGAGCCTGCTATCTCGCCTTGTATGTGCCTGTCTTCATGTTGAAGACCAGAACCTTGCCCCAGTTATCAGCCTGGCAAAGGCCTCCTGTATGGATCTCACACATGACAACTGCCCATCATCCTGTCTCTTTACCTTTTTTTTTTTTTAAAGACTTCTTTATTTTGAGGAGGAGAGAGAGGAGAGAGAGAGAGAGGGAGCATGAGTGGGATGGGAGGAAGGAGAAAGAATCCCAAGCAGACTTAGCACTGAGCACAGAGCCCCATGTGGGGCTCAGTCTCACAACTCTGAGACGATGACCTGAGCCAAAACCAGGAGTTGGACACTTAAGTGACTGCACCACCCATGGGCCCCCATCCTGTATCTTTAATCTTGGCCATTGTCTGGGTGGCCTACCATTGGGCTGTATTATGATCTGAATGTTTGTGTCATTTCCCACTACTCAAAAAAAAAAAAATCATATTTCGAAGCCCTAAGTGGGTAAGCCACCCCAGTGGCTAAGTATTTGAAGGTGAAGTCTTTGGGAAGTAATTAGGTTTAAAAGATGTCCTAAGGATAAGGCCCTCAGGATGGGATTAGTGTCCATATAAGAAAAAGAAATTGGAGCTCTCTTAGCTTATCAAGGACATGGGAAAAGGCCATCTGCAAGTCTGAAAGAAGGCTCACACCAGAACTGGATCATCCTGGCACCCTTGTCTTGGTCTTCCTGCTGCCAGAACTACCAGAAATACATGTCTGTTGTTTAAGCCACCCCATCTATGGTATTTTGTTATGACAGCCTGAGATGACACTGATTTTGCGTGAGCTGTGATTGAGCTCCTTCTCTCCTAGGACCTTGTGCCTTGCTCACTTTGTTGCTCCTCTAGTCAGAGTGGGCTCTACTACAAGGTTATCTCCACCATTCTATAATCCTAAAAACAAATAATATCGGGATTCATGTCCTTAGTGAGTCCATGACTAAATACAAGGAGAGTAGTATACTAAATGAAAGGACGGTCTGGATCCGGAAGCAGTCACAAATGTCTCCAAAATCCCAATGACTTAAAGCAAGGTCAGAAATTTTTTCTGTCAGGGCCAGAGGGTAACTAGTGAGACCTCACGGGCCACAGTGTCTGTCACAGCTACTCAGCTCTGCACTGCACTGTAAATGGCATCACAGTCAACACATAAACGAATGAGGCGCCCATGTCCCTACTTAGATAAGTGAAAAAGTTGTGTCTTAGTTTGGTGATCATGGACTTAAAACAACGGGATTGACGGATTGATTGATTCAAAACATTTTATTTATTTTAGAGAGACAGAGATGGCATGAATGGGGGGGGCGGTGGCGAGGAGCAGAGGGAGAGGGAGAGAATCTCAAGCAGACTCTGTACTGAGCATGGAGCTTGCAACGGGGCACGATCCCATGACCCTGAGATCATGACTTGAGCTGAAACCATGAGTCAGAGGCTTAACCAATGCACCCCAGGGGCCCCAAACAACAAGGACTTATATTATGTGCACACTTCATATTTGTTATGAGTTAGACGGATGATCTGCACCACATTATCACTCTGGACACTCTAGGGCCCAAACTGACTACAGAGCCACAGCCTGCATCTCTACTTTCCATCACAGCAAAGAGAAAAGTGAACTTACAGGGTTTTCACTCGTTCTTAAAGCTTCTGACCCAAAGTGGCATACATGGTTTTCACGTGGATTTAATCAGCTCATGCATATCACATGTTTACTCCCAAGTTTAACAGGGCAGGGAAGCATTAATCCCCTACAGAAGAGGGAAAGTAAGAATCAGTGAACAGGAATGCAACATGTAACAAAGATTTGTGGTTAGAGAAGACAATTTCAAACTTAAAATTGTTGATGATGTAGTTTTTGATAATAAAGAAATTCAAAGTAACATGCTTTTCAGACAGCTGAAGGAAATGGCATTGCACTGGAGATAACTAGGGCTGAGGAATTATGAAATCTGTATACTTCAAAGTTCACTAGTATGCATATTGAAATAAAGACTGTCCTCTATATCTGTAAAATGATAACAATATATTAACTCAGATAATGTGTCAGATCTGTGTAGCTCTTCAATTCCTTTAATAGACTAGCCCAGTATTTGGAGACAGGAAAGAAGTCACACTGGTTTTGTTTCAATTACTTTTTGAAAGAGATATTGTAACAAATAGTATAAACACCATAATCTGTTTTACTATACCCCAAATACACCAGAAGTCCCAATTGGTTGACTTAATTATTTATTTTAATTACCTATCTATAGATATATATATTTACAATATGAAAATATCCTGAAATAATAACCTATACAGTAAATCAATTAAATATCATTTTAATCCATTTGAAAAATAAGAAACCAATGGTACAAATCTGATGCCAAAGTGCTTTAGCACTTTATTGGTACATTTTGCTAAAGACTGGTTTAACTTGTAAGTTCCTCTCCTATTTGTCATAGTGGAACAAGACAGCAGAGATGAAAGAAAGTGTTAAATGTGGAGTATCACATTTGCTGTGACAACTTTTTTTTTTTTTCCACAATGCACTGGAGAAAGTTACCAGGGTCAAAGTTTCTTCTGAACCAGTAGCTCTTAATCTACTCCTCTGTGTTCACAAAACCACATCAAACTCTAGGTAGAGAAAGCTCAAGTATAGAGAAATAATCTTGGACCCACTTTACTTTGTTATTATTTTTAAGTGAAACATTTATAATTATTGTTTGCTTTTTTTTTGTTTTCTCAGTTATCAGTAATAAGCTACTTGCAGCAGACCTCAGCGTGCTGGAAGCACGCTAAGGTCATCACACCCAGACTCTGAATGTCACCAGCGTGCTCTAACTGCGACACAGGCATGGTTCCATGAAGTATTAGAGTCAGCAGTGGATGCTTGGCCTGCCTCGTAGATTTATACCCAATTAGCATTCATTCATTTGTTTAATCAGTTAAGGGCAATCTTAGGAGAATTTGTCTTGGAATCTGCCTCAAATACGTAACGGTGTGATAGCCTGTGAACCTAAGAGTGAAAAGAGGGGTTAGAACAGGACAGCTCCTGCATGCACAGGAGCTTGGCTTTTACAGTTTTGTACATTTTGTAGTATTATTTGTTTGTGTAGGGTGAGGGGATGGCACATGGCACGATGTAAAAAAAAAAAAAAAAAAAAAAAAATTGGAGAAGCCAAAAGAATTGCCACACAAAAATAGGATCTTAAATTTTCTGTGCATTATGCTTGTTTTACACTGGAATAGAAAAAAACAGATGAGCTCAGGGAAAGTTTGTCATTTTTGTTTACCATTAGACTGCATTTTCCATTTTGAATTCTGAAGTATATTACTTCAAATCTAATTGCAAATACTAATTTGTTCCATGATTTAAAATAAATGTTTTTACTGTACTTGTAGAATGCTTCTGCATGTACATTACTACCTTTGCATCTTATTGATTGCATTGCTCGTTTCTATGGGAACAGTGGTGGAGAAGTTAATTAAGATCCAGAGGTTAGAATTGAAGAAAAATAGAATTTTCAATACAGCTCATTTATCATGTACATTTAAAATTCGTTTTCTTAATAAAATAGCTATTGGGGGAGAATGGTGATGACTGAATCACTTTAATAAAAACAAACGATACATGTTAAAAGTTTAACATCACTAATTTGTACTCAATTCATCCCATTAAGAAGCATTTTGGCTTTGGTAATCAAATTAACAAAAGTCATTAATAAAGGTTTCTGTGTCTCAGGGCTGTTCTTCTAAGATTTTTGATCTTAAGCAATGCATTTTATGGTTTCTTATTATCCTGGGTTGTTATTAAATTATTGCCTTTTTTTCCCAAAGCCATCCTTTTAAACTTCCTTCATGACACTTTGGCTTTGATTATGCAAACTACCATTTCTCAGCTTCCAGGAGCTTCCTAGGTTCTGCCAGTAGGGGGCAACAAGAGAGATTAGCAGGCAAGAGGGGGAATTCTGTGAATTTTCTGTTCCTGTCACAATCAATTCAGCAATTATACTTCACCCAGGAAAGGGTGTTGTTTCCAACCTCCAACACCCAAAATCTGCAGCCAAGTTCCTGTGTAAAGTCCCACCTTTGAAATATCTAGTGTATTTCTGTTTTCCTAGTTGATAGAAAGTCCATGATTGGTTTCATATGTAAAAAAGTAGAATGGTAACATAAAAGAGAATAAATTCCATTTTCCCCCTTATAAAATTTTTGAGAAATACAAAAATGTAGGAAGAAATTTTATTGCCCTATCCCATCACCCACACAGAATTTATACTAACATTTTGCTCCTTTATGCTATTTTTTTTGCAAATTGTTATATACTTTTCTCATAATACCTATCATATTCTATCTCTGCTTTTGTCTCCCATGTTTTATTTTACTCTAAATCAAAACTATGTTTCTATGTTATTACAAACTCTTCATAAACGTCACTTGTATAGCTGTGTAACATTCCGTAGCCTATTTTACTATTACTCAGTATTTAGACCTTTGGGCTGCTTTCAAGCGGTTTATAATAATAAATAATTCCTTCATAAACACCTTTATGCTTTGGGGTTTGTTTTTTTCCATATTCAGGTTTACTTCCTCAGGATTTAAACCTTTGTTTTTATATTCTTGTGCCTGCCTCTTAATGCGGAACAACGACCCCCTTCAAAGTCTGCACACCTACAAATATTCTGGAATTTCTCAGAGCTGTCTTAAAATAGACTCATAGAGCATTCTTTTGTGTTTCTTTGTATATGTGGGTTTGTATAGGTGGGTACTTTCCTTACTCATTGTCCCTATAGCAATATTACAGCTGAGAGTATATGTAAAAAATATTTTAAACATCAATAAGGGAATAATCATACCACCCTGTCTTGCTAATGGAAAATTCATATTTCGTATATACTGAGCATCTAATTTTTAATATGTTTTCCTATAAATGATACTAATTCTCCCATTACACAATATATTTCTCTCTTGTGCAAGAGGAGAAAGAAATAGTAATCATGATATTATTATTAAAATGAGTCAATTACACAGCTATTTGGGTTAGAAACTAAAATGGTGATATTTAAATGGTAAATATGAATCAATTAGACCTTCAGCATAAGTCAGAATAAAACAATGAACATGTATAATGATATAATACTTGGGACAGTACTTACTTCAGAAGGTATTATGAAAGTCAAATTACGTATCTATGTCCACATCCATATTCATATCTACATCAATGTACATTAATATTATGAAACAGAAAATATAAGGTAGTCAATACCAGTTTTTCTAAATGAGATAAAAATCAGAGAGGCCTGGGTGGCTCAGTCAGTTAAGTCTTTGGCTCAGGTCATCTTCCCAAGGTCCTGGGATCGAGCCCCACATCAGGCTTCCTACTCAACCAGAAGCCTTCTTCTCCCTCTGCCTGCTGCATGCCCTGCTTGTGCTCTCTCTTGCTGATGAATAAAAAAAAAATTTTTTTAAGATTTTTATTTATTTATTTGACAGACAAGAGATCACAAGTAGGCAGAAAGGCAGGCAGAGAGAGAAGAGGAAGCAGGCTCCCAGCTGAGCAGAGAGCCTGATGTAGGGCTTGATCCCAGGACCCTGAGATCATGACCTGAGCCGAAGACAGAGGCTTTAACCCACTGAGCCACCCAGGCGCCCCCCCAAAAAATTTTTTAAGATAAAAAATCAAAACCTATCACCCTATGTTTAAGAAAAACAGGACATTAATTCAGTGTGTTCATAGAAGGTCTGGAGTAATAAGCTTTGGACATTTATAAACATCTCATATGCTATACTAGTCTCAACTTAAGAGCCAAAGTTTTCTTTTGTACCCATTTCCTTCTGCTTCTTCCCTCAGTTTCTTGGCATGGCACCTTCAAAATGCAGCCTTCTGACTTTAGCAGATGTTAGCCACTTACAATGTGATAAATTAACCCTTGATCTGTAGACCTACTCTTGCTTATATTTACGGTTTTCTGGAGACCACAACATATTCGTTGATTCAACTATAATAATAGAAATAACAAAAGAGAAGAAGATCTTATTTTTTTAAAACAAGAGAATTTTCCTTTTGAAGGAACTTCCAAAGTCATATCTGCATGATACTTTTCACAATTCCATTCAACCATTCCATTAAAAAAAAATATTAAATGCTTGTAAGATGTTAGGTGCTGTGTTTAGAACAATGTGTGATCTAATTTGACCTCACAAAAACCATTTAAGGTATTTATTATTAACCCTGTTTTATAAAACAGAAAGCTGGGGATCAGACAAGTTAGGTACCATTTCCACATTTGTGCAAAGTGACAGACTCTGCATTTGAATGTCAGTCAGCCTAGCACAATGGCTCACTTTCTTTCTTGGAAATAGTCATTACTTTTTTAATAGCAGTCAATAAAGCAAAGGTTATTTTTTGTTTCATTTTGTCTGTTTGTTTTGTTTTATGTACCTGTCACTGCCTGGGTTTTAATGCAGTAGTTCTTATAAACGGTAATTTAGCAATTTGCCTAATATATAATTACAATTAGGTTGGACACTTTGATTACAAGCATCCACTAATGTTGGTTTGCAAACTGGACCCCATACACCAAGGGCAAAAAGAGACACAAGAAAAAAGCAGGCCACTCCTGATAAGGAAAATCTGTGTTCTGAGGTGGCTGACCAGTCCAGCAGGGGAATCCCAGTCCTGGCCCCAGAGCCATTCCAGGCTTTCCCCCAAGCCCCACTGGTCACAGCTGCAAGAGTGGCACAGATATGGAAGTACAGGGTATAAGATTCCCCCTTCGTCTGTGTTCGGGGCTCAGACCTTGAGAGATTACTCTCTTCTGGGCCCGCTAGCATGAAATATACCTCCAATCCTGCAAGGTCTCCCAGTGCTGCTTGGTTTTTTTTTGGCCAGGATCCAGTCTGCGTTCCGTAACATTTGGTTCCCTGACTGGGAAATCCAACCCTACTGGCCCACTGTTGCCACCAGTTTGAGGGCAACGACAGGGTGGTGAGAGAATGAGGGGTCTTAACAGAGAAGGCACGCTGTGCCTAATCTTTGGCAGTGTCCCACCGGGTCGCCTGCAACCCGCCCCGCTCCACTGTTCCTGCCGGACTCAAAAGAGACTTGGCAGGTGAAGACCTGGTGCCAACGTCAGATTCCGGTAAGGTCTGGGGCTCCAGGAGGAGTCAGACCCACCCATCAGGGTGGAAGCAGGAGCTTCATCACCTCCCAGAGACCTCCAAGGTCTCACAGGTAGGGCCTCCCAGGGAGGGAAGTCCCTCAGGTCAGGAACCCCCCAAAAGGGGAATCAGAAAGGAACTTCCTAAAGGAATTCCACAGGCAGGGCCTCCCAAGAGAGATGGAACTGTAACTTCGGTGTGAAGGCGTGAGTGAATGTGTAGTGTGACCTGGCTCGTCAGGCAGACTGATCCTGTGACTCCACAGTCTTGAGACTATGGAGTCTGAGTGGACCCCGACCTGTTTCCATAGAAACAGACCCTTCACAGGGTCTATGACGAACCCTTCGGGGTGCCAGCCCGGGGTTTTTATGGACTCACTATGGCTAAGAGGCACCCAAGTGTCCTCCAGGAGGGTAGACAGGCAGGCATCTAATCGGTGTCTCCTCTGGAGGGGCACCCACCCTTTGACTGTCTCTGTGCCACTGCACATGGGAATATCACTATGGGATCAAGACAAAGTAAACCTATGGTCCTAGACCATATGCCCAAAGTTTCAAGTTTTCAGAAAACTATGGAGTTAAGATGCATCCTGGCAAATTGAGAACCCTATGTGAGTTAGAATGCCCCACCTAATGTCAGATGGCCTTCAGAAAGGACACTGGGTGTCCCAACAGTTCATCAGGTATGACAAGTTGTAACAGCGGAGCCAGGACACCCCGACCAGTTTCTGTACATTGACTCCTGGCTAGGAATTGCCCAGACCCTCCCCACTGGGTGCAATTTGCTTGCAATAGGCAGGGACAGGCCAGGGTATTAACTGCCTCATCCAAGTGGCCCAAAAAGACCAACAGAAACTCCAGCCTCCACAGATCCTAGCCGGAGATCCCAAGGATAAACCCATCCTGCCCTCTCTGTACACACCTCTGTCTACACCTGACCCCTTCCAGTTCCAAACAATCCACCACCATCAGTCTCCCCAGCACCCCAGGCCCAGAGGATCCACCTTCTCTGGCACCAGCAGCCAGGCTGCACCCCAGGCCAGGCCAAGTGCCCTCCAAATGCTAGTACAAGAGAAGCAAGAACCCAAGAGACACAGTAAAGACAGAAGAGTCCAGCCCAGCTATTCCCTGATGTATTATCAACCTTTCTCCACCACCGATCCCCTCAACTGAACACATGAGCCCACCTGTTCATTCTGGCAAAGAGTTTTCAGAGTGGCCATGTTGGCAGGTCTATAAGGTAGAGAGGCCTCAACCATGGAAAGGGGGGAGCCCAGAACCCTCTTGGCCAGGGATCAATGTGCCTACTGTAAAGAAAAGGGGACCTTATAGGCCTTGCGGAAATAAATTCAGACTGGAGGAGACCAGGCTCTCTTCTTCTTGGCCCCCATGAGCCCACGGTCAGAATAAAAATAGGGGCCAACCAGTGACTTTCATGGTTCATACTGGGTCCAAGCACTCTGTTGTCACCTCCCCAATGGCCCCTTTCAGCAAAAGGACTGCGACCATCCTTGGGGCCACCAGGACACAGGCCCTTTTGCCAGGCTCGTCAGTGTAAACTTGGGGACCACAAGGTCCAACATGAATTCCTTTATCTACCTGATTGCCCCGTCCCCCTCCTGGGCTGAGATATACTCTCTAAGCTTGGTGCTCAGATAAACTTTGAGCCCATCGGGCATGCCAGCCTTCAATTAAACCCAGGGCAAAAGGAGACGGGGTCTTTGCTGCTAGCAATTACCACACCAAGGAAAAAAGTGGAGGCTATTCTGCTCCAGGCCCAGGCAAGTGGCCCGACAGTTCAGGCTCACCTTCAGTATGGGCTAAAGACAACCCACCTGGACTAGCCCAGAATTGGGCCCTTATCACTGTTGAACTGATCCTGGAAGCCCAACCCCAGAGGCAAAGGCAATACCCCCCACCCCGACAAAAAGCTAAGATTGGCATTCAAGAACATCTGGCCAGACTTAAAAAACCAGGTATCCTAATCAAATGCCAGTCAGCCCAGACTATCCCACTCCTACCAGTTAAGAAGCCAGGAGGGGGATATCGACCAGCCCAAGACCTGTGGGCCATCAACAAGGTAGCCTGCACCCAGTGGTCCCAAATCCATGCTCCCTCCTCCAGTATGTGGATGACCTCCTCCTCACCAGTGACACACAAAAAGACTACACAAAAGGCACAAAGGCCCTCCTACAGCTCCTATCAGACTTGGGATACCAAGTCTCATGAAAGAAGGCACAAATTGGCCAACAACAGGTCCGTTATCTTGGTTTCTTCATTACCTAAGGGGGGGAAAAAAAACACTAGGGCCAGAGAGAAAAAAGTCACCATGTCCTTGTCACAGCCCCACATAAAAAGGGGCCTACAAGAATTCCTGGGGGCTACAGGATTCGGCCACATCTGGATTCCTAGGTTCTTGGCAATAGCAAGACCCCTCTATAATCTCTTGGAGGACTAAACCGGGAACCCCCTGCCTGGACTAAAAAAGCAGAAGCTGCTTTCACAGAGATAAAGGCTGCCCTGGGGTGGGCTCTAGCCCTGGGCCTACCAAATACAAAAAAAAACAAAAAACAAAAAAAACCTTCAATTTCTTTGTACATAAAAAAATAGCACTCGGGGTACTCACCCAGACTGTCAGGCCCTGGCAACGGCCAGTTACATATCTGTCAAAGCAACTGGACTCTGCGGCAGCAGGATGGCCACCGTGCCTGACGGCGCTAGCAGCCATAGTCCTACTCATTAAGGAGGCAGACAAGCTCACCCAGGGCAAAAACTTAATGTCAAGTTCCCTCATGTAGTGGCAACCCTCATAAACACATAGGGGCACCATTTCCTTTCCAACTCTTGGCTGGCACAATACCAAGGGCTCCTCTACAAGAATCCATGGGTCAACCTTGAAACAGTATGGACATTAAACCCAGCAACCTTTCTCCCCAAGGAAGAGGGAACCAGACCATAACTGCTCCAAAGGAACTGATGAAGTCTACGCGAGCCGTCCAGACTTACGATAAAGTCGACACGAGCCGTCCAGACTTACTGGATCAAGCCATAAAAAATCCAGAACTCACACTGTTACGCGACGGCAGCAGTTAGCTGCAAAAAGGTGCCCCCAAAGCGGGTTATACAGTGACCACAACCAAAGTCCTAGAAGCTACGGCATTACCAGCTGAATGGTCAGCACAACAGGCTAAACTATATGCCTTTGTCCAAGCCCTCACCCTCAGTGAAGGCAAGCACACTGACTCTCGGTACACTTCTGCTACTGGGCATAGACAGGGGCCATCTACAAGGAGAGGGGCCTCCTAACTGCTGCAGAGAAGGCCATCAAAAACAGAGAAGAGATACTGAAACTCCTCGGAGCCATCTGACTTCCAAAGGAAATAGCAATCCCGCTCCGTAAGGGACATCAGAAAGGAGACGACCTCATAGGGAAATCATCTGGCCGATGAGGCTGCCAAAACCACAGCCAGTAAGGACATGGACAAAGCCCCTTCCCTCACCATGGCCCTGACACCCCCCGAAGAAGTCCCTCTGCCCAGTTACACTAAAAAGAAAAAAATGGGCCATGGCTAAGGGAGCCACCCTGAATGAAAAGAGGTGGTGGGAGATGCCAGATGAGCCATCTTCATTCCAATGGCAACAGGAGGCATCTAGTCAAGAAACACCACCAACTCACCCACCTGGGAAAAGCTGCATTAGATAATGGCCCTTCTCTAGAAGCACTCCTGCATCAGCCAGCTGCCAGCCCTGGGCAGAGCAACTAAGTAAGTGATGCATACCATGTGCTAATATTAACGCTCAGCCTGCACCACGGCCCCCACCAGGGGTCCAGAGGATGGGAGTAACCCCTTTCAAAGATTTAGAAGACTTCTCAAATGTGCAGGTGAGCAGGGGGCTCAGATATCTCCTAGTGATACTGTGCCTATTCTCTGGATGGGTCAAGGCCTTCCTGACCAGGACAGAGCAAAGCCAGAAAGGAGCCGGCATCCTTTTATGGGGAGATCGAGGCTCGGTTCGGCCTGCCATTAACAATCCAAAGTAACGATGGGCCCGCATCTGTAGCAGATGTTGTACAGGTCTTGACCAAGTCTCTCAGCAGCACACTGCCTACCTGCCCCAAAGCTCGGGAAAAGTACAGCGAATGAATCATACCCTTGAGGGAACCTTAGCAAACTTTTGTCAGGAGACTAGCCTCCCATGGCCAAATCTGCTACCCCTGGCCCTCCTGCGTGCCCACTCCACACCTGGGACACTAGGTGACTCCCTTTTCAAGTTAGTGTATGGACGGCCTCCCCCTGTGCCTGGGGAGCCTTCCAGGAAACTTACATCAGACTAGGGATAAAGAAATAGAAAGACAACTTCAGGCCCTGGGGGTCACCCTATATAAATTACAAAGGTACACCATTAAGAGGGCCCCAATCTCCCTAGGGTCCCAGGTGCACTCCTTCCTGGCAGGAGACAGTCTGGGTCAGAGACTGGAAAAGGAACCCCCTCAAACCACAGTGGACAGGCCCTCACTCTGTTGTCCCAACCATCCCTACTGCCCTCAAGGTCTCTGGTGTCACCCCATGTGTCCACTGCTCCAGAGTAAAAAAAACCCATCACCCGGACAAGAAACCACACCAAACCCACACCAAACTGGAAAAGTCCAGCCAAACCCCGCAGACCCGCTCCAGCTTTGCCTCCGACGAGACCCCACTGACTAATGAACATCTGCTCACTGTTGTCCCCAGTTCTCATCGGCACAATATCCCTCATCCGAGGGGTCGGACTCTACACTGTTGCCCCTTCTGACTAGACTTTTCCTCCAGAGACTTGCTATTGTTACTGTTTATTGGATGACCCTAGGATGTTTTACTGCCCTTACTTGTCCACAGGCTTTATCTGCTGTCAGGCTAGCCACAATGGCTCCTTCTAAGGTGTGGACCCCACTTTTGTTGGCCCCCTGCTGTCTATTCCCAAGTACATTTCACTATAGTTTTCCAGAACCCAGTCTGTCCTGGTCTTCTGCTACGTGGTGTGTTGTTCTTCCTCACTGCCTTTAGCTTGCCTGACCCAGGGGGATGGGGGGCAGACACCCCACAAATCAATCATGCATGCCTGTCAGTCTCTTACCTGATCTTTCAGTCCTCCCCAGGAGCGATACTCCACTTACATGGAAACATCCTAGCTGCCCCCTTGATGCCCGCCCCCCATGGCCATTCCCCTTCTTGTGAGCCTGTTGGCCTTCGGGAGCTGCCCTTAGCGTCACCAGCTTGGGGATGTCACAAGTTCAGTGCCTGGGGCTAACTCAACAACTCTCGGTGGATTTTTCTGCCCTTAGTCAGTCCTGGCCCTGCAGCGCCAGCTTGATTCACTTGCCTCAATGGTCCTCCAAAACAGGCGCCGACTCCACTTGCTCACAGCCGCACAAGGGGGACTCTGCTTCTTCTTACAGGAAAAAAATGTTGTTTCTGTGCTAATAAGTTGCGGGTATCCAAGAAACTCGAACCCAACCGCAGGAAGGAGTAAATCGCCGGTGGGAGGCACTCCAGCAGGCAACGGGACAAGATCCCCTCTCACAATAGTTCGCTTGGTTTGCCCCCTGGTCAGCCCCTCCTATACTCTTCCTCACAGTAGCATCTGGTCCTTGTATTCGCAATGCTCTTACCAGGTTTATCACTGCACAAATTGGCAAGGTCAGACTACAGTTGCTCCTCACTCACTATCGCCCCGTAAATAATAAAAACGATGCCCTCTAAACCAGGCATTTAAAGGGCATCGAAGAGAGGAATGATAAGGATACTCTGTGCTCTGAGGTGGCTGACCAGTCCAGCAGGAGAATCCCAGTCCTGGCCCCAGGGCCATTCCAGGCTCTCCCCTAGCCCCACCGGCCCCAGCTGCAAGAGTGGCACAGATACAGAAGTACAAGTGTGTAAGATTCCCCCTTTGTCTGTGCTCGGGGCTCAGACCTGGAGAGATTACTCTCTTCTGGGCCTGCTAGCGTGATATCCAATTCTCCAAGGTCTCCCAGTATGGCTTTTTTTGGGGGGGGCCAGGATCCAGTCTGCATTCCATAACACTCTAAGCTGGTAAAGGGGCAGTTTTAATAAACAAGGGAACTTACTTACAAGGTTTTCCAGGCAGCCACAGGATGAGAACTCCACACTTGCCCACCAGAATCTTCAGAGTTTGTACAGAGACCTTACTGAGATGGATTCAGTCCAGGGAGTCTCAACAACACATTGTTCTCTCAATACTACATCCCTGAAAATGACTCCAGCTATGGGAAGGGTAAGCAGAACACACAAGCCAAGGATAAGGGAAGGGGCACAGAGACTCCGATTACCCGGCCAGGCTTGGGTGGGGTCAACCAGAGGTCACATGCTCTCCATGAGCTCCTCCAACAATCAATTATGTTTCCTTTTTTTTTTTTTTTTTCATTATTGTAAATTTCTTGGTTCTTGAAACTCTAAAGAAAAACAGGCTTGTTCCCAGCCTCCTAAATCCAGAATCATCCCATTCTTATTCTCCTGACCTTTATAGTTCTTTTCAAGTCATTGGATACTCAAAGATTACACCTGGAAAGAAGATTTTGATACATTATATGTTACAAATATACAAAACAATAGGGGTGCCTGGCTAGTTCAGTCAACAGAGCATGTGACTCTTGATCCTGGGGTCATGAGTTAAAGCCCCATGTTGTAGGTAAAGTTTACTTAAAAAAAACCCCAAAACTATATATACTATAGCATATATTTTTCTAAAGTGCTCTCTATATATACAGATAAAATTAACTCTAGGGTCACCTGGGTAGCTCAATGGGTTAAGCGTCTTGACTCACATCATGATCTCAAGGTCGTGAGATAGAGCCCCGAGGCAGGATCCACACTGGGCATGGAGACTGATTAAGCTTATCTCTGTCACTCCCCGCCTTCTCCCTTTCTCCTCCCACATCTCTAAAAAAACAACAACAAAAAAAACCCAAAAGAGCTCTAAATGTTTTCCCACTTCTATTGAATGAAAAATTATGTTTATATAAAATATATTTTTTATTCGACACAGGTGGGCAAACATTTAGAGTCAATCCCTTCTAAGGATATTATTTTGACTCCACCATTTTTTCCTAAGGTATGAAGTCAAAAGCAAGATTAAATCCATCAAATATTACCTTATTTTTGCAAAAATCGGATACTCAAGCTTAGGTGAAAGCTCTTTTTTTATGTGTGTGTACATGTGTGTATTTCCTATAGGTCTTAATCACTGAAAGATCACCTCATTGAAATTATGTTTAAAAAAAAAAAAGGAAGAAAGTTTTTCTTTTAGAAGCTTCCGAATATTGGTCAGTCTTCCTCAACAACTCTGTTACTAAATACATTATCTGTCTTTTCATCACAAAAGTGTCTTAAATATTTAGCTAATAGTGAAGGTGGCTGTTGACTTGAATCTATAAATTAAGAAAAGCTGAAATGGACAAACTTCTTGGGTCCCCTCCCTCCTCGGGAGCTTTGTACCATCACTTTGCTATTGCACAATAAAACTTGCTTTGCTGCCCAAGGTTGGGGGTGGTGCGCTAAGACGTAAATGCATGCAGTACATTGAACCAGAGCACTGGAGCACATCTTCTCATTCATCTACACTGATAATAAAATTCATCTACTACTTGATAATACATGCCCCATCAAGGTTCTTGGAAGAACTCTTTTGGGAAGTCAGGCTGTTAAGTAGACTTTCATACTCACCCTTCTAGAAAAGTCAGAACTGGAATGGATTTGACAGTTTTTTCAAACAATGAATTTTGTGCAGTCGATTTTGAGGTCAATTTAGTCAATCATGCTGTTGGTATTTGTCTACAAATGATGTGACTATATTTATCATTGAGCTGACTATGACTAAGTATATGAATATAGTGACTAAGTATATGCAGGTGTTTCAGGTGACTAACAGGGCACTGGGGTGAATGATTACAAATATTCTCACACAGACCTAACACAGTAGAACCTGCTATTAAATCTGTATAGGCAATACATTTATATATGAGACAATCAGACTGAGTGAAATAATTGCTGTTCTTGGGACAATGGCCTGTCACCCCAGATTAAAACTATAAAATGACTCAGAGAATGAACAGCAGTTTATTCCACTGACTCCAAAGAAAGAATTAAAAAAAATTAAAATACTATATTAGTTGTATTTTCTTACATTCTCTTGCTCTACACCAACAAGGAAATCTGCACCATTCACCTGCACAAAAAAGAGTCATATATTGGGTTAAGTTCTAATATATGGGGCCATTAGAATAATTACATGGACAGGAATTCTCATGTGATTCTTAATGTTCATGATTTTAACCTGAGAATGACATGTTAGCTGCTATATTTGTTTATATTATAGATAGATGTAGGATTACCAAACTGCCTTTTAGTACCCTTAACAAAATACTATTGAAAATAACTTGTTGTGAGCCTATGTTTAGCATTCAATTGTCTTGGATCTTGAGATGTCTGCCTCTTAATGTAAAAGGTATAAAATTCAGTCTCCCCAAAACCTCTATTTTTCTCTCCTGTCAAGAATGAGGCATTGTGAGGGATGCCTGGGTGGCTCAGTCATTTAAGTGTCTGCCTCCAGCTCAGGTCATGATCCCAGGATCCTGGGATAAAGTCCCATATCGGGCTCCCGGCTCACCAGAGAGTCTGCTTCTCCCTCTGCCTGCTGCTTCCCCTGGCTTATGCTCTTTCTTTCTCTCTCTCTCTGACAAATAAATAAAATCTTAAAAAGAAAAAAAAAAAAAAAGTATGAAGCATTGTGGTAGATGTGTAAAAAAAAATTGGATTAAGTAGGCTTGAAAAGCAAATAGTAATTTTGTATAGACGGTAGGGAAGGGTGGGGAATATAGGAAAACATCATTATTTTTAGCTGATTTCCTCTTTGAACATGACCACGTAGATGTCCATTCCCGGAACATAGTTTGAGAGAACACATAAAGTTTTAACTATTCTCATGACTAAAGCCTTCCTTTAGCGATTGTGTAGTGACTTTTCTGTTGGAGACTTTTGTACCCTCAGTTAATTGTGTTTTTCCTCTGCAGTGAATGTAAACTTTCAGAACTGAAGAGCGGAGATTCTCCCAGATGTGACCCCAATCTTGACCTTCTTATGTGCTGTAGGGATTTTCTCTTTGAGTGACTGAGGCCTGATACTGAGCTAACAATGGTATGCTGGCCCTGCCAGACCTCTACAAGGTTATCAGCCTTTTACATTTATCCTGGTCTAGGAGATGATTCCGCATGTTGTGTAGAGGACATTGGTGTTTCTTTAAATAGAATTCCCTGTCTTCCTTCCCCACCCTCTCTTCACTGGTATAAGTGACTTCCAAAATTGTCCCTGCTCTATTTTAAGTCAACACCATTTGACCCTTTGTTTTACTAGAAGTATGTGCTCCGTCATGAGCTGTATGTATTGTACCATTTGCTGTTTGCCTATTTAAAGCTTTCTGGTGATGTAGTCTCTTTACATAAACTCCAAAACCAAAATAATTTCCCTGACAATGTTTTGATCATCTCAGGCATTATCACCACAAATATTCTATCAAACACCAACCTATTATTTATGAATAAATGAATGGAACTCCAGTTCGAATTCCCTAGAAATTCTGAATGACAGAGTAATTCTTAACATGTTTGCAGAGATGAAGATACTTTTCATATAAACTTTTTGGGGGCAGAAGGAAATTTTTTTGTGTAAGTATGGTTGATAAAGTCCTAGAGGACGAAACAATTGAGTGTCTGAATTGGCTATAAAGAATGAGAGTCTTCAGTGATAGGAGCTCACTGCAACCCATTTAGAACCCAGTTAACCTGGACCATGCTGGGATTCAGCAATACATATTCAAAAGACCAGGACAGATGTCTGCCTGTTACAGGGACTCTCTGAGAAGCTTCAGAGGGTCTGGCACACCCAAAGCACCTTTTGTGGGCATCTCTCATGGGTAGATTACTGTGCTTTGAACCAAATGACAATATCACCTTTGCTACAACTGGCTGGACTAGGAGCGAGTGATGGGTACAAACGTGGCTATATGCAGTCTGGCCAGCATACCAGGATGTGGCATGAAGGGACAGTTTTGCTCAACAGGGTCACTCTCCGAGGAACAGAAAGAAACTTATTGATGAGATCTCTTTTCAAGGAGATTCAGGAGTGAAGGGATACACTTAAGGGATCCTTAAGTGATCCCTATGATAGTTATGAGGAATTGGAAACAGAGGAGGAAGCAGAAAGAAGAGCAAAGCAGGAATGGGCTGAATCACAAAACAGTCAAGGTGGAAAGTGATGTGCAGTGATTGAGCTGCCCCCTTGGAGCTACTACGGATCCTGAGCTACGACTTTGCTGCATTTAAGGTCATTCCCTTGGATTCTGGTGCAGGGGGGCTGGGGGTGTAGGGACAGGGTCTGAGAAAGGTTTCTAATTCCTAAAAAAAAGAACTTTATCTCTGCAAATTAACACACTCAGTAAAGTAGGTCTCTAAAGAAAGAGCATTTAAACCCTAAGAGGAATTCTCTAGTTAGCTCACAGGTAATTTTTTTTCATCCTGCAATTATGATTTCACCATGAACCCCATTGCAGTAGGACTCATATTTATAAAAATCCTTTTGTGGTGAAACTATCTTATCACACATACACAAACAGAAGCACAAACTGGGAAAGGTAAACTATTTGGTTCCAACGGTGAAACGGAGATGAATGTTCCCCTATGATAGGACCACCTCCCTATCAAACAGCCAACAGATAGGCTACATCAAGAAGTAAAAGACTAACTCTGTCCATAGGTGCTCTATGTAGGATTTTAGTAGACCTCAAAGTGATTAAGAACAGCTGCACTGGGCATATGGGGAAAATATGATCTCGATAAAGAATGGCAGCTGGACCTCACAGTTTATCAAGATGCCTGAAATGCACATTTCAGAAACTTTTCAGTCATTCAGGTACAAGCTCTCCCCTAAATGAGAAATCAGGTAATAAAAATCTCTAAAAAATTTTTTCATTTGTTTTTAGGGTAAAATACCCATAACATAAAACTGACCATCTTAACCATTTTAAGGTTTGCAGTTCAGTAATGTTAATAGCATTCACATTATTGTACAAGCATCACCAACATCCATCTCTACAATTCTTTTATCTTGCACAACAGAAACTCTATACCCATCAAGCAATAACTCCACACTCCCCCTTATTCCCAGTGCCTGGCAACCACCATTCTACTTTCCGTCACTATGATTTTAATGATGTTAAATATGCCATGTAAGTGGAATCATACAGGAGGCAGTTTTAAGGAGAGGATCATATGTTCTTACAGAAAACAGATGGAAATGGCAATGGTGAGGTTCAACATTGAGCTTTTAGAAATTTCATATTATCAATAAAGCATATCAGAGCTGGAGACACCTTGCAGATTACCTAGTCCATATCACTCATTTAAAGTTTATGTAACAAAAAGTATACGCCATTGTCCTGCAGCTGGGTGACTACAGAACCGGGATGAGAGCCTAGCCTACTAAAACCTAGGCCAAGGCTGACCATTCCTTATTCTGCCAAACCAGCTTGCACAGAATTCTAACTTCCAAGATGCCTAAATCTCAATTTTTTGGACTGGTGAGTAGAATATTTTATTTGAGATAGCATAATTTTTAAAAAAATCCAAGACTGTAACATCATGCATATTATATAACCAAAAGATTAGATGCAAGAATGCCTACATATCACAACAAAGGTGACTTTTAAATATAAGGAAAACATATTTCACATATATTAGGTAATTATCACTCTTTTTATTGAAAATGTCAAGGAAGTCATCTATTTTTATAGGTGTCCCATTACTTTTTTTTTTTTTTTTTTTGGTCACATCTTTCTTGTCAGGCACTAAATCTGTCCGTACCACTTGGAGATGGAGGTGTTTTTTCACAATTTCTCTTAATGAGGCTATGAATAAATGTCTTAAGATTTTTAATGTCACTTTACCCACAAAGTTTCATCATTTTCTGCATTAAACAAGGAGACAATTTGGTCACTATGAAGATTTTGTTAATTGAAAATATTCAATCAATGGGTCAATCTATGGTTAGCACTAGCTTAAAACCTAGGTTTTATTTGAGACCAAGTTGTCTTTTTATCTTAGACTGTTTTCCACTCAGGTCATTTCACTGCCAGCTATTCAATGTTTCTAAAATTGGAACATTCTTAAGTCTTCCAGCTGCAGAAACATCATTCCAAATATCCATGAATGCACATTTAAACTTCCAGTAAGTTTTCTTTTTTTGTCTCTAGAGATTAAAATACAAACTTAATGTATATCAATTCATTCAGAAAATATTAAGTTCATAATATGAGCCAGGAATTATGTGTGTGTGTGTGTGTGTGTGTATATTTACATAATACATATTCTACATATGTATGTGTGTATATAGTACATCAGTTAATAAAACAAAACAATTTTAAATTTTATGGATAATGAAACCATTGTAAAGTTCTGAACCAAGTGATACAATCTCTCTTCCATTTTAAATTACCCATAAAATGAGAGAACGTTTACAGGATTTATCAGGTATAAATGGTTGAATGCTTAAGTATAGGCTCTGAGACAAAGAGAAGGGTCAAGCAGAACACCAAGGTCTTGTCTTAAGCACCAGGAAGAATAAAGTTAACATTTGCTGAGCTTGATAAGACTCAGAGAAGAGCTGATTTAAGGCGAAAATTCAGGTAAAGCTTGAGAAATACACAAAGCTTCAGCTTTGAATATTTTTTTTTAATTTCTACAGTCTAGATTGGAAAATATAAAATCTCAAGCTCCCTTTACCTCTCCTCTTTAAAGACAAGATCATAGAATGAATATTTTGCAAATCTCCACTTCTTATTCTCTGTCCATTCTCAGCTATTTAACCAAGAATTGAGCAAGTCTTACTAGCACCCAAATGCAACTTTCTAGGTCACATCTCAGAGAGGGCAGAAAGATAAAATAATTACTTTTTTTTTTTTTTTGCTGCTACAGTATTACTCTATCTCCACTCTATCAATATTTTCACACATTTCAAATCACTTGGATTAGAGGGTTGTTTTCTTTTTTTTTTTTTCCTATTCTGAATGTGTTTCTTATAGTGACCTTGATGCCATTCCTGTGTAAGAACTTGCCTTACCCCTGATTTTCTAGAAAATTGCACCTGGAACAGGGCTTATATACTAATGGTTTATTGGGAGGTGGAATCCCAGGACAAGAATAAGGGGGCAAAGGACATGACCCAGCAAAAAGGACAAGAAAACACATGTTGCATTAAAGATTTGGTCACCATTTTACAAGAAAACTCATGATAGTAACAAGTAAAGGCCATATAGAGCCACATGTTCTTGGGAAAATCTGCCCAAGGAGAGAAGGAGGAAGAATTTTAAAGAGCTTCTTCCTGTGTTTTGTTCTTATTGACCAGAAGTCGGTCCACATGGCTTTAATTTCTCTTCTGAGAATTTTACTTGGGCTCTCCAGGTATCTTCGAGGAAATAAGCCTCTGTAGGGTCCAGTTAGGCTGGAATCAGGCACCAGAGATGCATCGTGTCTCCCACTACAGCAAACACATGGTGTTGCATTAAGGCTCAGGTTTAACCACAGGGAGAAATCAAGTCAAATGGTAGGATCTGAAGATGAGACAACAAGAGCAATGGCCAGGGCATGAAGGCTCTGACTGTTTTCAGTAGGACCACTCCTCCCAAGAAGCACTAAGGAGCTAGATAACACTAATTACATCAGGAGGTGTACATAGGTTGGATCTGGCAGAATACATTTCTTGGCCTACCCCTATATTTTGACACCCTCTCTTATATAAGCAAAAGATGGCCTCACGGTTCCCCTAAGAGGGATGGTACCAGTCCAACCCTTCCAGGAGAGAACAGTTGCAGTTGCAACATCCTAAAAGACTTAAGGAGGATAAGCAAAAAAGATATTAGGTCTCTTGATCTCTTGATGTGGTAGCTAGCTGGTTCTAGAATAATAAATGATACTTAGCATTTTCCTCTTCTGCCAGCTTGAGGTTTTATTTTTCAGGGCTTTTTTTTTTTCCTGAGAACTTCTCACCTGTGTTCCTTTGAATGTACCCATCTTCTTGCCCAGTCCTTTGTCCCCAAGGGGTATAACCCCTTAACTACCTTACCATTTGAGGGGCTGAGGTTTGCTGCAATTGTCCATTCACAGTTATCCCTGGGCACTAAAAACACAGACACCCCAGCAAATCCTTGGTTCCAGATATACTCGTCTTTGTCTTCATTGAGTAACATCAACCCCAGCTCAGCATGGCAATTATTTATCAGCTCTGAGAACAGTAGCTCTTTTCTTTTCCCACCAGTCCACTAGTGGTGGCCAGATGGCAATAGCAGCTTCCAATTCAGTTGAAAACTTTTCTGCTAGCGACTGGCAGAAGTGTTAGAAACCAGGATATCTAACTTGGCAGAGACTAATTTTGCAGAAATAGAAAACAAATTCTGTAAGAGGTCCCCTGAGAGTGATTCTGTGAAGTCCCAATCATACTTCCTTCCTTTGGTTTTTGGACTTCTAGCTATTAGGAACACAGCACCACGTATCAGCCATCGGTTCAGTGAATACACTGTGTCCTATAGTTTAGCTCCCCGACTCACAAGGTTTTGTCCTTGAACTGAAGGTCCTTGAACCTTCAAAATGCCATTCCATTTACAGTTTCTTCTTGGCAATGGGAGGCCAGTAAACCCCATGTTTGTAACTCTATTTTTAGACCTCTTTGCATCAAAACAGTTCCCTTTGTCTGAGACAGTATTGTGTGGAACATCATGTTGATAGGTCAGACATTCTGTAAGTCCTTGGGTAATTCTATCTATGCTGGTTGGGAGGGATTTCTACCTTCTCCAAGGTACAGATACAAAGATTCACACACTTTTACCCTCCACCCATAGGTACATGAACTTACTGCTGCTTCAGACCTTTTTTCCTCTCTTCATTTCAGTCCCTTCACCAACCCTTCACTACCCTGAAGTCAATGTATACCTATCTGTACATCACCTTTCCCTCTATACTAAGTGGACAATCAGGTGTGTTTATTGAAGATCTGCCTACTTCTATTATTTCCCTTCCCTTGTTCTTAGGTGCCCTTCAAATATAAGCATGGTCTGATATGTAACTTCTCCCACATTGGTATATATGAAACCCAAGGGAGATTATCTTATGAGTCCCTAGATATGAGTCGAGGCAAAAGTGTCAGTACAATAGTGATGGAGGACATGTAACTTACAAGTTCATGTAATTTACTTGTGCCTTCAGGACTCATCTCAGCCAGTCCTAACTGTATCACCTGCAGCCTAGAATAGACAGATGCTTGTCCGATTTTAGAGCTCTAACAACTCCAGCTTATGATGAGTAAGTAGATCAAGTTTCATAGTTTTCTAGTGTCCTGCGATCCAGTGTTCACTCTCCATTAGGGCTCATTAACATGCAGAGAGTCCTTATTCCACACATATGTGTGGTATATGTGGTATATATATTATATCAATGGACAGTCTTCTGCTACAAAGATCTTGCTTTAGTGCCCTAAACGTCCCTATTACCTCTTTCTTAGTTGTAGCAGATATGAGATGCAACAAGTTGCTACTTTACAGGGCATAGTTCAGCATCCTCCAGACCACTGGACCCCTAGAAACTTCCTTCAAGTTTCCCAAATCATTGCAGGATGTGTCCCTTACCTTGGGGAACATATCTTACTAGGGTAATTGTCATTTTCTTCTCCTCTAGTGTAATTACGAAGATTTCACCAATACAGTAGATCTGCACAATGTTGGCATACCAACGTAATAAAAATATCTGCATGGGGACGCCTGGGTGGCTCAGTTGGTTGGACGACTGCCTTCGGCTCAGGTCATGATCCCGGAGACCCGGGATCGAGTCCCGCATCAGGCTCCCAGCTCCACGGGGAGTCTGCTTCTCCCTCTGACCTTCTCCTCATCTTGCTCTCTCACTGCCTCTCTCTCAAATAAATAAATAAAATCTTAAAAAAAAAATCTGTATGTTATGAAAACATCTGCATGCTATGAAAGAATAGGAGATTCACCCTAATCCTGAGGAAGGAAAGTAAAAAGGTATTGCCGACCTTGTTTCTTAAGAATAAACTCCTCATACCAAATGCCAGAATTTTTAACTGAGCTGCTCCAGTAAATACACCACATCTTGTAGCAACTACAAGGAAATCTACCACCTGGACAAGTTTATAAGAGTTTGTCAACATTCATCACGACCAACCAGGTTTTGGTAGAAATCAAACAAGTGAATCCAATGCAGCTGTAATTGGAACCACCACCCCTGTCTTTGTTGAGGATTTAATATTGACACTGATCTCTACAATTCCTCTCTAAATATATCATTTCTTCTAATTTTCTGTGTCAGCTGGAATAAAGGGGCAGTTTCAGAAACTTCCATTTTTCCTTCCAACCATAATGGCACTTACCCCACAGGTCAGAGCATCAAGGTGGAATATTTTCCAGCTGCTATGTTCACAATTAAATATTTGAGCCTTGGGAAGATTACCTTGTAATGAACCCCGACACCCACTGGACCAACTGTAAAAACATCTGGCCAAAATTTCATATATTATTTAGCCTCCATAAATTGTTACTCTACTCAAAGGATCATAACAACATTTTTAGTTTCCTGGTGTCGCTATCATGTCAGAGAGCTCTTAGAAGAGCTCAGTTATTCTAGAAATTGTCTGCAAGTCTGTTTGGAGAAAGACTGTGGGAATATTTACTGTATATACTTACAGTGTCTTTGAGGATCCTCCTTAAGAGACCTTAGCTTCCCCTTCAATCAGTGAGTTAGCTCATTAATCTGAGAGACCTGGAACCAGGGTGCGAAGCATGATTTTCATTTTGACAGTCGATGTCTGCTGTTCTGCTAGCCAGAGTTCTTTCATTTTATGATTAGACAAATGAAGCACAGCCCAGCTAGCGGATCCCTCTAGATCTCTATGGACAGAAGCATGCTTTTTGCTCATCTAGTTTGGCTTTCCATTTCAGCACATTTATCTTGTCTCTGGTAGCTGCAGGCTGCCAGCTGGCCCACACCATTTCAAATGCTATTTGGTATCTGGAATCCAAGTTCTATGGCAGCATCTTCCTTCAGAGAGAGCTACTAAAGTGCTTCTCAAAAAGCATTCTTTACTGCCAGTGTGAAGGCAGCATCTTTTGGTTCCGCCTGGAAACAGAGGCCCAGGGCATTCTCAGTTACATTTTCTACAAAAACCCATCCTAACATCGCCGAATCCCTGTGACCTCTAACCCCTTCCTCAGTACTATGCCAAGTATTCTGAAATCTTCACTTCATATACCAAGGTCATGGTTACAATCCATCACTGAGGATCCCACAGAGCCAACTGTTATTACCATTTTCAGGTATGCCTGCCAGAATATTGAACCACTGGTGTGAGTGAGTGTCCCAGGGTCACTGAGTTTGCCTCTATTCGCCATTAGATTCCATCTCCCTGAATAACACCTTCAAAATACATGCCCATACATATTTCCTCAACTCATGACCATACGTATGTATTGCCCTGTAATTCCTTTGGTGGGTATGTTCTTTATCCCCATCCAAGTAGTAACCAGGCCCGACCCTGCTTAGCTTGCGAGATCAGACGAGATCGGGCGCATTCAGGGTGGTATGGCCGTAGACTGTTCTTTTTTCCCAGAACAGTGCTTCTTACTATCCAGGAGACAAGAAGGTATAATCAGATATGTATTAAGTAAAACAAGCATCACCTTTCCTTGGGTGAAGATGTTGTGTGGTATTCAGATATGAGGAAACCATTCTCCTTTAGCACAGAAGCTGGGTGTTTCTACCAGCCAGAATGTTTCAGTGGAATTTGAAAGTTCATGATTCTCAGGTTTATAAACTGATGATCCCATCTCATATTTCACAGTTCCATTTTTTCCCGAATCAAAGGCTATGCAATCAACTTCATTTTACAGCTCTGCCATCATTATGATCAAACTCTAAGACTCATTTTTAGTTTAAAATGCTCTGTGCATCAAGGAATAAGAATCTTTTTTAGAGTTGCCTTTATGACCTCTGGATTCCAAAATGTGCTTTAGTTTGCACTCCAAAGCTGTTGAATTCAGCCATCCAACCACAATCCTATAATTATCATTGCTCCCACACTGATCAGGTACCTTAAACACTTGATCTCTCTATGTTCTCTCATCTCTCAGCACCTCAAGCCATTAATAGTAAAACTGTTAATAACTGTAGATATCATATGTTACTACCACCTCACTTTTCACCAGAAGTGGGGGCCCTATTATCTTCAGTCAGGTGTGCAATCCAACTGTAAATTCCTATCCTGAGGGTCCATTTTCCAGATAGAAGTACCAAAAGCATTGCCCAGGTCTCCAGAAAACAGAGTCTGAAATGAAGCTCTCCCATGGACGTTTTACTGAGGAAACACAATCCCAGGAAATGAACAATATCCCTGGAGAGTAAGGGGGAAAAAAGAATGAAGCAGGAAAGAAAGGAAAACAAACACAAGGGAGTACATTACCAAGTTGGCACCAGCTTTATAAGGAAATGAAGCTGGTTACTGAGTCCCTGAATTTATCTGTCAGCCGCCTTCTAAATATTGTCTTTCTTTGGTCAAATCTTAGTTATAGGGCATTACCCCTCCTAACTTGCAACCTTCCATCTTGTCTTATTTGGCTTCTCCAGACAGCTGCTGAGAAAGCCACAGCATTTTGGGGTTTGATCAATTGAACCAGAGTACTACTTTGGCTGCCACTGCAGAGAGTGCCTTGAGCCTTTGCTAAAACCTGGCCCTTGTCACTAGAAGTCAATTAGAAGCAGTGATAAGATCAGAGGTGGCCAGGTTTGGTAAGCATGGGAATAGCCTGTGTAGTCAGTGGGCCACTCAGGTTGGGAAGCAGAGGAAGTGGCCAAGGCCAGAGAAGCCGACAAGACCAAGTGAATCTGGAGAACTACATAAACCAAGTTGAGTGAAGAGTCATCAACTTGTAAATCTCTGCTTAAGAACGCTAGTCGGCCCCTTGATGACTTGAATAGGTCTCTTGCCAGAAGCATGATGACTTGAAGAAGTAAGAACTAGAAGATCCAGGACTTTGCATATCATGAAGAAAATCTAATTCACCAAAGACCAGAAGTAGCAACACAACAGGGAACAATATTAAATAAATGAAAAGACATTACAGAAATCTGCCCTCAGTGAAACTTGGGGCATTTTACTAACTTTGACACTATCCACTATGTATTTAAAAAGCAGAAAAGCAAAAGTTTTCTGGAGGCAAACTGGGAACATGAGATGTTTATTGACAAATTTCAAGGTTATTCTTTATTTTCTGAAAATAGACCTTCTTTGTCTTTTTGAGGTTCTGGGCCTTCATAAAAGAAAGTAATTGCTTTTGTTGAATCATCCCTTTTCTGGGAACAAGTATCCAACTCTCTCTTCAAATACATCTTTTCTTTTACTATGATTTTACCACTGATAGCAAAAACTTGATGTTCAGACTCTTCCTTGAAATAAATATGACAAGGAATATCAGGTTTTTTATCCAAAAATAACAATAACAACTGAGCTGCTCTGTCAATCACTTTGTACAGAGTACATAAAAATAATATATTAAATACAAGATTGATTCAGTAGGCATTTCAATGATTATTATATGCTCAGTGAAGTTGCACAAAGAATTCCTGAGTATGCTGTGAATAGAGCAAGGGTGGTGAACAAGGGTAGATTTGAGGATAAAATAAGAAAGGAAGGAGAAAAATAGGCAGATTATGGGTCAGCTTCAGGAAATACATAAAATTAAATTAAGACATACATTCATACTATTGTTTCAGTCATTTAGTCAAATAAGAAGTCCATTTAGCTTTTTCCTTTTCTAAATAAATGCCTAGTTTTATTAAAGTAATGCATCCTCATGATGAAAAATAAAAAATAGCACAAATGAGCTTAAGATGCAAAGGAACACACCTCTGTCCACCACTCCTAGCTCCCATCCCACTTCTAAAGTCAACTATTCGATTTCTTCTGATGAATGTCCTTCCACCTCTAATATGCTTGTAGGATACACAATCAATTCATTAATTTTGACATTATCTACTGAGTTTTTGCTATGATAGATGTTTTAGTCCACATGCCCTAAAACCACCTCCTGTACCTACTTCCTAAGTTTAAGTTACATTAGTAATTTTAGTTTGTCCCTTAATTATTTATGTAACTCAAGACACAAACCTGTTTCACGTTCCACTGATGTTCTGTAGTTTCTGACTGCCATTTCATAAGATTGCTACAGACTTCCCACCTCAACTTTCCACCCCACCTACACTGCCTAACTCCTGTTATCTATACCTTTATTTTTATATTGTCAATATCTTCCTAGGGCTCTACAGAATGTAGAACCCAAAAAAGGAAAAAAAATATGTTTACTAAAAGATTTTTGTTTTGTTTTGTTTTGTTTCCTGGTCACTAAGCTATCTCTTAAGGCCAGGTAGCTGTAGAATCTGGAATTTATTAACATGACAGTGTTTAAAAAGCAAGCATAGGAATGGCTTCTAGCAATATGCTTTAGAAATGCCAATCTGCTTTTGGCTGCAGGAGACCCCTGTTGTAAATCTAAACCCTCTTTGACTATCACTGATAGCCGATTAGCATGTAAGTACCTAGTCATCCTCAATTACTTTAGGATGCTAATTCCACCCAACTAAGAAGGTTGGGTTTGAAGGGCTCTCTTTAGAAGGGCTTGAGGCCACAGGTCAAGTACTTGGTCAATTATTTTTTATTTTTATTTTTTATTTGACCGAGATTACAAGTAGGCAAGAGAGGCAGGCAGGGAGAGAGAGGAGGAAGCAGGCTCTCCGCAGAGCAGAGAGCCGGATGTGGGGCTCGATCCCAAGACCCTGGGATCATGACCTGAGCGGAAAGCAGAGGCTTTAACCCACTGAGCCACCCAGGCGCCCCACTTGGTCAATTATTGTTGCAATGACAGCCATTGTTGATGGGATTCTTTCAAGGTTGTGAAAAAGGCCGGCTTTTTGATACCACCCGGCTACTTGGAAAAAGCCCAGTCCATCCTTGCCTGCACCTTGTGCATTACTCAGCCTGCAGTGGTATAAGAACTTAAAGATCTTAATATCCCTTCTTGGGGATCATCCTTTTCTCCCCCCACTAAAGTTTGCAAAGAAAGTAAGATGGCATTAAAGTTTGTTTTTATTCTTATTGTATTTAGCAGGTGTGAGTATGATAAGACTGTGTAAAAAATTCGTATTCTAACCTCCACCTCTGGTATTAGAAAATTAATCTTTATTTAGACATCTGGTAGTAATATTTACATTGTATTCTGCAGCATCAATGAAATCATCTGAGAGTTATCTAAACCTTGATTGTAAGAGTTTAAAGATCAAAAACAGTATTTACATTATTATGGCTGTGTAAATATTATTTATTGTGAGACCAACTAGAGGTCGATGATTACCAGTCCCTCCATGGGCTCCCTCATTGCCAAACAAAAATATTAAATATTAAATGGGATCCCCTTCGCTATACTCCAACACTTGCTTAAAGTCATGGCATGCTTGAATTTGCTTTATATTGGGACAATTATTTTCATGTACATTTTATTTGGTATTTCTTGAAATAACTTATGGCCTTTCTTCTTTGGATGAGAAGAAATATAGCCATCTATCTTCCAGCTTATTGTTTAGTCTTCTTTTTGTAGATCTACTTCTTAGCAACCACTGATGTCCTTTTCTAGTGTGTACAATTGGTATTTCCTCTTATTCAGATCCTGGATTGCTCTTACTATTTTATATATGCTTTGTCTTCCTACCTTTTCATCTCTCATTCTTATTTTGCTGAGTTTATCCTTTAGAAACAGCCTCAAAAATGTTATGAAAGGTAAAAATAAAAAGTACTTATGCAATTAGAAGTCATCTTATTGTCCCCCCCCTACATCCTACTGATGAGATGATTGACTAAATACAAAATTATTGATCAAAATGAATTTTCCCTCAGAATGTGTAAAGATCATGCATATTCTATCTTCTAGCATTGATTTTGGTGATGAGAAGTTTGATGCCATTCTGATTTTTTTCTCTAGGTTGGCAACCTATTGTTTGCTTGCTTTTTTCTTTTTGTGGGCTTCTAGGATCATTCCTTTTCCCCAGATTTTTATAAAATGTCCTCATTATTTCTTAGAAAATTTAGAGAGATTTTCTTTCTTATTTTAACCTTCTTAGCATTCAATGAGTCCTTTTGATGAAATTCTAGAATATAGGTGAGGTTTGGTGGGGTGAGGTCCAGAGCAGATGACCAAGAAAGAATTCTTGAGACACCTTTGGTGCAAAATGGTGGTTTATTAAAGCACAGGGACAGGACCCATGGGCAGGAAGAGCTGCTGCCCCAAGGTTGTAAGTGGTGGTAGGTTCTGTACCTTGCAGTTGGGGGAAATAAGGCAAAGGGAGGTTTCAATAGAACTTTCATATGCTAAAGAGGACCTACAAGATACCTGATATGGGAGGCCTTGCCATTGCCAAGGTCGTTTTGCCCTCTAGCAAGGTATTAACATTAAGATGGGTGGGAGATTCCTAAAGAATGTCACATATGTCCCACCCAGGAGTGGAAAGGGGGGTGGTTTGCAAGCTATCAGCCTTTAGCTTTGTCCTCAGCCCACCTTCTGTTCCCTCATCACTTTCATTTAAACATTTAAATCACTTTTTAATTCTGGGAGATTTTCTTGTTTTGTTTATTTGATAATTTCTTTGCAGTTGCTATGATTTCTCTTTGTGGAACTCTGATTTAAAAGATGTTGGATATCCTGACTCTTTATGTTTCTTACTTTATTATTTCATTTCCCACATGTATGTTCTGCAGGGATATTTCTAAAACTTTAACCTCTGTGTCATTAGTTTTGATTACTTTTTGTGAATTGAATTTTAGTAATCATAATTTTGAACTCTGTTGTTTTTAGATTATAATTTTATATACTATCTATTCTCTTCCTATGGAAGTCGTATGTTCTTAAATAACTCTGAAAATACTAACTAATGAAAGTTCTGTTTGGTTTTTTGTTTTCTGAGAGAGAGAACAAGCAAGTGGAGGGTTAGGGGCAGAAGGAGAGGGAGACTCTCAAGCAGACTTTGCATCCAGCATGGAGCCAGACAGGAGGCTCCATCTCATGACCTTGAAATCATGACCTCAGCCAAAATCAAGAGTCAAACACTTGACTAAGCCAACCAGACACCCTAAAACTCTGTTTGGTTTTTGTGTTTTTTTTTTTTAATTTATTTTTGTTATCTGATATATTTCTTCCCTTTAAGTTTAATTTTTCAGTTTCTTTAATCTCTTCTTTCATTCTGTAGATTATCCTAAAACATTTTATGTTCTTTGGTTATTTGTTCATATTTAAGAGTGACTAAAGGAAGGCTGATTTGGGGTTCTGTATACTTCACTTTGAGCAGACAGACAGCCAGGCTTTATATACCCTAGTTCACTCCCAGTGCTAAATGAAAAAGCTTTATTATTGAAAACAAAAATTAAAATTCCACATAGATGGAATAGAAATCCCCAAATATTTCCTTCACATCCATCAAAGAATGTCTATTCCCCATCTCCCCGCCCCCCAGGAGTAAATACACTCCTGACTGCTTCCCTTTCTGAGAGAGAGACTGTTATAATATGTTAAGGTTGAAGGGAGAGACAGGATAAATTCTCTCCATGCTAACCTGTTATCGATGCCGCATTTTCTTTCTCAACTTTCAGTATGCATTTCTGTTACACATGCTACCCTGAGCCAGGGCTCTCAGGGGTCCCAAATAAAGAGATTAAGTCTCTTATCAGCTCTCTCCATGCATAATCTAGGCTGTTTCATTATTCCACAAGTTTGTATTCAATTTCCATATTTAAAATACTTGTTAAAATCGCTCTTCTGCGGAGGCCCAGAAAAACAAGGCTGTACCCATCTCGAGTCTAGCCCTGACATAAGTGCAGCCATCTTGATGTTCCAGATTATCACAAAATATTTCTTGGGTTCTGACCTACTCGGGTTAGCACTTTAAACAGTCCCTCTCTCCTTTAATGATTGATTTAAACCCCTGGACTCAGCTGCCTCTGTGTATCATAACTCCCCTATACATTCCCCAACTGATTAATGTTGACCCGAGTAGTACGTAGGGACAACTCTACGCCCCTATTCAGGAGGAAGAAGTTACAGAAGATAAGACCTTCCACCTTCAGCAACCTTAAAGGTTTAAGGGTCAAAATTGTTCAGGGGGAAATGTGGAGGCTGAGAAAATCAAGGCCATTCCACCTCAGGTTTAGCCTTAGCATAGGTACAGCCATCTCAGACCCCTGTGCCCAAGGGCTGAACTTGCCTTACTTTACTTTAGTTCTAGGAAGCCCCACCCTGCTTTGGTTCCAGAGACCCCCACCCTACTTTAGTTCCAGGAATCCCCACCCTGCTTTAGTAACAGGAACCCATAAATACCCCTGCCTTAAATAAGCTCGGGGTCCAAGTCCCTACTCCACTGCATCGGGTATACTTGGGCCCAAGCTTAAGCATGTCACCTGGGGGTCCAAGTCCCTACTCTGCTGTGCCAAGTATAATTGGGCCCAAGCTTAAGCTTGTCAAATAAACCCTCGTGTGATTGCATCGGTGCTTGGCTCCTTGATGGTCTCTCAGACGCAAAAACTCGGGCACAACACTTCTACTGAAATTCATTCTTCTGTCATCATGTCTTCATTGTTTTGGGACAAAACTTTCTTTATAGATTTGCTACTGTTTTTGTTCTCAAGAGGTAGAAAGACCAACATGTATTCCACCAGCCATCTTAAACCTGAACCCCAACTATCCTAATAAAGCAACACAAATTAGTGTGAAAATTTTATTAGCAACTAGCTAAACTGATCTGTCAATGAGTCCATAACTGTTTCATAAAGACTGAAGAGACAAAAAGCAAATTACAAAAAAGGATAGTAAAAAATACAGATTGTTTCTTATCCATGAAGAAAATTTTAGTCAATATCTAGTCAACATAACCCCTCTGAATTTCCTTACAGAAGAAATTCCCTTAGAGAAGGAATTGTTTCCGGTGGTGCTTCTTCTTGCCTGCTGTGGGCTCAATATCTAGCACTTTCCATCTAATTACAAATTATTCAGTTTTTTATACCCCTTGTAGATAAGAATTAATTTTATTACCTTGATATGTTATTAAAACTCTGAGATTCTTTATTAATGTCAAAATATGACCCTTTACACTTTGGGGGATGTCACTAATTTGAGGGGAAATTGATACATAGTTTTACAGGATAGTAAAAAGATATCATGTTATCCTGTGGGTTGGCTTGCATGTACAATCTCAATCACACTGGTTTCTAAGAGGCCAATCATCTATAATTTAGCAGAGATTGTAGTGTTGGAGCCTTTTGCAGACACCATTTCTCTTACTTTTAAGAGTGCTTGTCTACTTGATAAAAAGTATAAAAAGGAAAAGAAAAGACATCACCTGTCTTATTTCTTAAATTCAGATGAGCTGATAATGCTATTTGATTTTTTCCCCCCACCTGGTGATGGGAGTCAGTCAAGAGTCTGAAAAGAAAATGTGTCTCAGAGTAAGCAGTTTGTACTGTTTTAGAACCCTGGACATCAGCTGTTTTTCCCAAGCAGCCAGCCAATGCATTCAAAAGCAAATCTCCTTAAGACTGCCAATTTAGTGCTAGCTCTTGTTTGGTGGAAAAATAGTATGTTTAGAGACAAGTGTGTCCGTGAAATTGGTCTGTAGTTTGGGTGTGTCCATAAGGCTGGTAGCTACTTTTTCTCTTTCTTTTCTTTTCTTTACTCTCATGTTTTGTTTTGTTTTCTCTCTCTTTTTAATGACAGGACAGTCATCGTGCAATAAAACTAAGTGTGGCTTGTATTTAATGCCATGCTTGAAGATGTGACAGAATGTTTGATCATGAACTCTCTATCCCCTTAAAATCCTTCCTGACTTATCTGCCTTTCAGTCTCTCAATCCATGTCATCTTGGCTAAGTGGTCTATGGCTTTCTTCCAACACCAGAGAAGAGAAGAAGAGGAAAAAAGAAGAGAGGTACATGAAATTGGTTATGAGTTCTTTAAGGCCAAAGAGCTGAGTCTATTATTTGAGGTTCCCCCCCCCAAAAAAAGAGAGAGAGAGAGAGAAATTCTACAGGATCTCAGATCTTTTTTCCTTCCCTTTCTCTGCATTGTACTAAACAGAAGACAATTTTAGTAATTAATAAACAGTTACCCTCAAAACCTGTATAAAAATGAGATCAGAAGGGGCGCCTGGGTGGCTCAGTGGGTTAAGCCTCTGCCTTCAGCTCAGGTCATGATCTCAGGGTACTGGGATCGAGCCCCACATCAGACTCTCTGCTCAGCAGGGAGCCTGCTTCCCCCCATCTCTGCCTGCCTCTCTGCCTATTTGTGATCTCTCTCTCTCTGTCAAATAAATAAATAAAAGTCTTTAAAAAATGAGATCAGAAAATGTGGAGAACAAGAATTTACAGGATTATCCTTAATTACCAGAGGTCTACAGCACTTTATTTTTACCATGATCTCTTTGAAATAACTTTACCTCCCAATCATTAGAAGTGCTATGGAGCTGTCTTTATAGGTATATACCTTTGCTTATAACATTTATATTGTAATATATTATTAATCAGTATATGTATAAAATGCATATATAGTGTATGCATGTGTATATATAACTAATAGGGTATTAGAAAATGTTAGTTTAAACTGTTAGGCATGTTGAAGAATGTGATCATTGCAGGAAAGGAAAAAGCAATCAGTCTTACTAAATAAGAACTATCTACCATGACAAGGGACCCAGAAAAGAAAAGATGGGTGACAAGGCCCCTTAGAGATCTAGAGAAATAAAACCCTCCCATTTCATGTAGAGTTTGTCAGCTAGGTCCTGTAGTTTAGTGCCTAGGATTGTTAATTTCTATTATAGCTATCAATGGAGCCATTTTATGGTTCATTTTCACCTCTGAATTCTGAAAGGAGTACCCTTGCCAACTCATCTACCTCGAACCTCATTAAAATTCTTGACTTAAAGTTCACTGATGGGAGTGAGTGGGAGAGAACTCATTTTTCACCAATCATCAAACACAAGAAGCCAAATAAATGCCATGGGAAAGATCATTTGCTTTTACCCTTCTCCATCCTATGTCTTTCTATTACATATAAATTCAGAGAGTAGAGAAGAAACAATCAAACACATTTCCAGGAGTCACTGTTTTTCACTTCTGTTCTCAGTTGTTCTTTAAAGAATTTTTGGGAAAAATTTTTTTAGGTATGGAAAAGTATCTGGGAAACCTTAACTAGGGTTCTAAAATTCAAATCCACACTGGAGAGCAGAAACACACTTGTAGAATCTTCAAATCAAGATTAAAAAAAAAATCAAAATCTTTTGTCTGACATGACACATTTCCCATGAAAGGTCTGAGGTAAGAACTAGCACACATGGCGTAGACACTTATGAATACTTGCTGTTTTTTACAAAGGCAGTCCTCACACCTCAGTGTCATTTCAGTGGCAAGTAATTTAACAAATCCCTATACAAACAGAAGATATTTTCATTTTAGACTTATGAGGTCTGCTCTTGCATGTATTGACATTCTGTGCTTTAATATCTGATATTATTTCCATTATTTTTATTATTCTTCCAGAGGCCAGAGTTCTAGGGAAAATAATTCTTCTTTCTGACCATTGTGTTTCATGTCTACAGCTCTTCTATTCATCCCCTTTCTTTAACCTTCGCAGGAATCCTTGTTTTTAGGTCAGTGACACTCACCTCTTGCTTGTGGCTAAAAACATCAGAGTGGCTCATTGTTTTTGTTACCTGTGACCTGAATCATTTTTCATGTTTAACCCAAATTTCTGCCTACATCTTAGTTCTATGAAGCCTGGGATTGCCTGGAAAATGTTTTCCAAGATCCTCATCTACTTTTCTTTCTAAGTTACAGTCATGAAGTTTGTTTCTCCCACCTTTCTTTTGCTTGAAATGAGACTCATCCCCAGACTGAAGATAATAACAAGAGAAACAAGTAACAATTCAGCTAAACTGTAAGTAAGAAACTAGAATGATGTAGTAACAATGAACACTTTCTAGAAGCCCACTAGCTGTTCTCTCCTCCTTCCTTACCTATAGGACTCTATTTTTATAATGTGGCCATCCATCCCTTAAAAAAAGTTAAAAAAAAAGAGACGCCTGGGTGGCTGAGTTGGTTAAGCGGCTGCCTTCGGCTCAGGTCATGATCCCAGCGTCCTGGGATCGCGTCCCACATCGGCAGGGAGCCTGCTTCTCCCTCTGCCTGTGCCTGCCTGTGCTCACTCTCTCACTCTCTCGCTCTCTCTCTGACAAATAAATAAATAAAATCTTTAAAAAAAAAAAAAAATCTTTCCTGCTTTCTCATGCAGGTTCTCTCATGGGAACCTCCATGTGACCCAGTTCTGGCTAATTAGATGCAAACAGAAGTCTTCTGGATTGAGTTTCCAGAAAAGGTTTCCACAATAGGGAGACACGTTGCCACTTTGCCCTTCCCTTTGTTCCATATTATGGAAATATGGATTTCCATATTGTGGAAGATTCAGCAGCCATATTGTGATCATGAAGATAAAATCCTCAAACTAAGGATGTCAGAGTAGAAAAATATAAGAAGCAGTTACACCAGCCCTGGAATGCTTACCTCTGGATTTGCTGTAGGAAGAAACTAGAGTCCTTATTCATTTCAGCCACTCGAAGTAGAGTTTTCTGTTACTTAGAACATTTTCCTTACTGGTATGGGAAGTAGAATAAGTATGAGCAACTGGCTGACATAACAGGAATCCTGACTGAGCTCACAGCGTTGGCTGTTGCTTAAGGCACCTGAGCTTTCCTTAAGGCCTGTAACTCCCTGAGTTGAAACAACATTCCTGAACCTGTCAAAGTAATCTCTCTTTCCCTCCAAGGCGCTCAGTCTGACTAGTGTAGCCTGGAATTAAAACACATTCTCATTCTGACTTACAGGGCTGACAACTCACCTTTTAGCTTTTAATGCCTCTCTGCAGAGCCCTAGAGTGTAGTAGTCATATATCTGTGTAGCCTTCTGAATAAGGCATAGGAGCTTCTGAAAGAATGTCAAAACTTCTCACAAGAAGAGTTTTTATTTTTAAAAACAAATAACAGATGCTTTAATTATAATTTTTTCTTTTCAACTAATAGCAAATTACACTGGCCATTTCTCTAAAACCTGACATTATTCCTTAGCTTGGCAGCTTTCTTCTTTCTTTATTTTTTAAATATATTATTTATTTACTTGAGAGAAAAAAGAGAGGGACAGAGAGAGTGAGAGAGTGCCAAAGAGTACAAGAGCAGGGAGTGGGGGGCAGGGAAGCAGGGAGACCTGATGCAGGGCTTTATCCCAGGATCCCGGGATCATAACCTGAGCCAAAGGCAAATGCTTAACCAACTGACCCACCCAGCCCCAGCAGCTTTCTTCTTTAAATAATTAAAGCTGTTTACTTACTTTTCTTCATTGGAAAGAGGCTTCCTCTCACCAAATCTCCCTCCAACAAAAGAAGTTCAAGGTCATTCACACACTACCTCTCTAACCACATTAATCTACTAAACCTTTTCCAGGCTCTCTTTCCCACTGGTTGCTTTCACTGATACAACATAACCAAGAATTTCTATCTGTGTATTGGCCTGATGCAAAAGTAAATCACCTACTCTCAAATTCCTGTGAAAATGTCAACAATGCCACCCCGCTAGCTATCTTGTCCTTTCACTTTTTGAAAAGGTGGATCTAGTCTCCCTCTCATTATTTCCCATACCATATTGTCATTAAAAGGAAATGAGCCCTAGGGATCGCCACATAAATCTCCCCACAGTTTTAACCAGGAGCCACTCTGGAAGTTGAATGAGCTCCTGAATTCTATTAAAACAATTGTTTAGGGGCACCTGGGTGGCTCAGTGGGTTAAGCCTCTGTCTTTGGCTCGGGTCATGATCTCAGGGTCATGGGACCAAGCCCCACATCGAGCTCTCTACTCAGTGGGGAGCCTGCTTCCCTTCCTCTCTCTCTGCCTGCCTCTCTGCCTACTTGTGATCTCTGTCCAAAAAAAAAAAAAAAAATTGTTTAATCAGACATTGAAATTGGGGGCAATTTACAGCTTGTTGGTGTTCTCCATTTTTAAAGTCTAAAGCCTATCAATTATCGAAAGGCATAAGAGCCTATGAGGTAGAGATTAGCTTAAGTTTATCTTGAACACCTTAGCTTTTCTTCACTGTGAAGGTGAGCTGTTACAATGAAACTAAGGCATCCTATGAAAATAAGACATTGTCAAGAACGCAAATACATTATGGAAGTAGCTATTTATAATTAACATGCTATTTATAAAACCGGTCTTATCCAGTCATTAAAACTGGTGCTCTTAAATAAAATAAAATGAAAAACAACAACAACACGTGCTCTGAGGACCTGGTCAGGCAAGGATTTGTTTCGTATCATCTCTATCATCAAAATTAATGCATGCTCCTGCATATCACTTTCTGATTAATTCCCTTTTTAAGGATTGCCTACTACCTACCCCTTTCCTTTCACTTAGCCCAATTAGTAAGATTCTACGAGTTTTATTATTACTTTTATTATTATTACTCAAATGAGAGTTTGAGATCATCCAATGAAACATTAGGTGGAAGCATTTTGGTGGGGTTTTGCTTTATTAACTTTCCCTCTATCCCTTTGGAGGTGACTATCAGTTCTTAGCTTGTATGGATCTTCTCATCCGTCCCCACTCATGGCTGGCTCCTAGGCTCTCCTTGCTGCTGCACATCTGCTTTAATTCTCTGTGTTCCCTTATGTGCTTAGAACTGTGTTTCCAACACTCCTTCAAGCTGCCAAAAATGTAATCCACATCTTAGGTTCTACAAAATATACTTCAAACTCCTTGGGTGAGAAAACCTGGCCCTTCCCCTATTTGACCCCCATGTACATTTGTATTCAGATTTTCTACCTGGGATTTTCTGATTCCATGTCTTTATATACAAATCCCTCTTTTTTCTCAGCCTTCAAATTTCTTGTTCTATTCAGGTGAGGACATCCAACTCACCGTCCGAGTCCTTCCCCTGGACCCTCTATCCCTGTGAAATGTTCTGATCCCTTTTATTCAGAATGATAACACTCATTTTTGAAGATCTTAAATACTCTGTAGGAGATTTAGGGATAGGAGTAGAGGTTTTATTGGACAGATTCAAATCCTATCCTTGTCACTTGATGTGACCTTGGAAGGTGAATTTCCTCTTCTCTAAAATGGGAATGATAGTAATAATAAGTAGTGGTCCATGTAAAGTTCTTAGAACACAATGTGACATAACATAAGCAATCAATAAATGTTAGCCGTTGTTGTTTATAGTCATGATTTTTTACTTCTCTGTTCTCATCAGTCATATTTATCCAAGGATGTGTTACCTCTCTAACTAGATGGTTACCAGCTGAGGTCAAGCCCTCTGCTAATATTTCTTTGAGTGCTCAGTAACACCTGGAGACACTTTGCTCACAAGGCACTCAGTGTTTGCTGGTGGACTGAAACTGTGTACAGGGCCCAGAGTCACCAGCAAAAGATGTCATATCAAAGCTGGCAAAAAAATGTTTTCATAAGTTTCTGATGAAACAAAATCTTTTGGTTCTCACCTCTGAAAAATGAAAGGCATATAGCCAAGGCAAGAAACTGTTATTTTTCAACCAAATGCTCCAAGCTATAGTTGAGTAGTTTAAAATAGCTGAAGAAATGGGGGAGTATATTTAGAACTCATTTCATTTTATTATCTCTTCTTGTCTATCAAAAAATATGTTTACCAAAAGCTCTTTAATATGCAGGTTTTATGTAATAAGATCCCTACTACATTGCTGGGTATGTAACAGAGTCAAATAACAATACTCTTAAGATAGACTATAAAAAAGAATACTGATAAATCAGAGCATTTAAATTTTTAATTTCATTGTGCATGTAATAAGTATCACTTTGGGGGCTACGGGTCAAAATAAACAGTAATATCCTATGGTAGATAAATTAGGAAGAAATCAGAAACTCTTTGGACAAGAAAGTGTTGCTATGGAAACCTTAATGTTCACAAGCCTGCTTTTGAAGGCTCTGCTGCCTTGCCAGACTTTTTACATTTAACTTTCTTTCAAGCTTTTTATTTAAGAAAAATAAAAAAGTCCTTTTACTGCTGCGACCTAAAATGTGACAATGACAATCTATCCTCTAGCCTTCTAGAATCCATGTAAATAACTTGTCCTATGAGCTGGTCCCTAGCATGAAAACAATTTAATTGAGGTTGAAAAGAAAAGAAAAAGAAACACTAGTGTGTTCAGGCTCGATTTGAATTTCCTTCCACAGTGGGCTGTGGGAAGGAACTGGAGCAGGAACTTGCTTCCCTGAAGAGATGTTTGTGCCAGGTCACATAGCTGACAGAGGTGGCTTTTTTTTTTTTTTTTTAATTTCATTTCTTTTCAGCGTAACAGAATTCATAGTTTTACACCACACCCAGTGCTCCATGCAATGCGTGCCCTCCATAATACCCACCACCTGGCTCCCCCAACCTCCCACCCCCCCGCCCCTTCAAAACCCTCAGGTTGTTTTTCAGAGTCCATAGTCTCTCATGGTTCATCTCCCCACCAATTTCCCTCAACTCCCTTCTCCTCTCGCTTTTTAAGCACAAGCTGAAAGCCATCTAAAAATGTTTCCCTGGCATAGAACCTTCTGAACCCCAAAGTCAGTGTTTCCTGAGACAAGGAAAACGGTGTGTTCATGGAATTCACAAACAAATCCAAAGTGTCAGAACTCAGTCTAGAAACTTCTGGCTTCTAACTTTGCAAATTTTATTTATTTTATTCCCCAGGCAACTTAAATGTAACACAGCCACCTACGTGTCTGGTAAGCCAAGACTTAATGAGGCTTAATCGACTTCTGTATCACGAGTCTTATCTGCATTCTTCAGTTTGTGTCTTTTGCTCTTCTTACTCTCTGCCCACACACTCAGTGGCAATTTTCTGCTAGGAATGACTTAACTTTAAGTCACCATGGTTGAGCTTCAAGATAGACATTTAGGCCATACTCGGAGGAAGCAGTCACTCTGTGAACAGGTTCCTTGATGAACAACCTCTCAGATGATAGATGAAACCCGGACCTTTTTATATCTGGTGCCAGCCCAGTTTCCCAGAAGGATTCTGAAAGTCACCACCAAGCTCTTTGCTTACCCTCCCCGGGGGGCTGAGAACTAGAACCCTAACAGAGTTAAATAGACATAAATAAATCACAGGTGCTTTCAAGTGCAACAATTTTTTCTTTAGGATGAATGGTTTCCTACTTAGAATAATTTGCTGTGCGCTTTCTACCCTTTCTGAACTTGATATTATCTATAGGAACATTACATGAGGGAGCACACAGGTCCCATGTCATTTTTGAGAAATGGATCCTAAATTTAAATGTAGCAAAGAACAACAGCTTGATGGCTCTCTATACCATCAAGAGGAAACAAAGTGAAAATAAGAACAGAACAGCCTACAGCTTTTATTGGATCCTTAGCCATAACCGACTCTAAAGTCTTACTCCAAATCTTCTAAAATACGCTTCCTCCCCTGAGAAAATTCTCTGATTTCCTTGCACTAATGAACAGCTCATCTAGTTCCATAAAACAAGATAGGAGTTATACAATAAGTTATATTGAATACAACTGTAGTGATTGATTACCATATCACGTACTCGTGTGGATCATCACTTAAAGAACTGTACTTGAATATTTTGCTGCATGTATTGGTGACATTCTTTTCTAAAAAGTTTAATATCATTTCTTTGGCCTACAAGGGTGTCTTAATTTGTGTTTCTATTAAAAATCAGATGCATTCTTTGAACTGGCTCAAAATGTAAACTCACATTTATTGTTTAGAAGGAAGAGGCAGTTCACGAGAGTATTCTGATAGAATTGTCTCAAGAAAATACTAAATTAACAGCATCAGTCATCTGAGGAATTTTAGTTCTTACAAGTTCCTCTGTCTTAAGCTTGGTTGACATCAGCCATAGGTTAAGAGTGGTGTACATGTTGGATGTAGCTATGTAAGTTAGGGGTAAATGATGGAAACCATTTAAATAGAGAGACATTGCTAGCCTACATTTTATACTAAACAAAAATCGTCTCTTTATTACTAAAGTTGTACTATTAACATTTTTGTTTGTTTTTTGTTGTTGTTTGCTGATATATCTGCTTTCTTCTTTCTAGATCACCTCAAGATAATGGTTTCTGGTTCTGTTTTCTGTTTGTACTCTGTTGTTATTTAAATGCTAGGTGTTAATTATCACGTTAACACCTGTCTGCCATTTAATTCCAGTAAGAAATATTTCATCTGGTTCTATTTCTTCTACATGAATTTACCCACTATTACTACTCATTCACTGAAGATCATTTAACTACCTGGTTTTGTAAAGGAGTATTCTGAAAAATACAGACAAAATAGGGGCAAAAATCACATTTAAACAGCATTCCCCTTACAAGCTAGCAGTAGCAGATATTTATTTTAAAATATGTAATAATAAAAGCAACATTACTAGGATTTGGGTCTATTTTTGACCCTGTGTCAATTCTGTTACCCAACCCTGTGTAATAAGCCCACTGAATCAGATCAGACCTAACATAGTATATGTGATGTGTCTATGCAGAAAAATAAATAAATAAAAGCAACAATCAGCACAGCTAGGGACCCTGAAGATATAAACACACAAATCCCATGTATTTCCCATCTCTGAATTGTACACTTTCACATTATTTTCAGCCTCGTCACTCTTTAGTTACCATATTGTTTAATAAGAGCCCCAGTTCCAAATCCTTGCTCTCTTAAGAAAAAAATATTCTATACTGGATTGTCTACTATAAATAGACTATATTTACTATTATAGGAAAGAGAGGAAATATGTGGGATAAAGCTTTATAGCAAGCACTGATGGTGAAAAAAAAAAAGATGATCTAATTAACATTTAGCTGTTAATTTACAATGTGTTATTTTATCAACTTCTTTAAAAAATATATTAATTACAAACTGTTTTAGGTAGTAATTCAGGGCCTGAGAATAAAAAATAAATTATATATTATCTTGCCCTTGTTTAAGGTACTCATTAGTTTTCATAAAAATCCCATGGAGCCTTAGTAATTATTGAAGCAATTTTACAAATGAAGACTCCAGAAATCAAAATAAACCTAAGTGGGTTGAGGGGAGGACTCAAGACTTGATCCTAGGTCTGCTGACTCCATTGAACTGAAGAGCCAGAGGCCCAACTTTTCAAGTAACAAACCAAACTTTAAAAATTTTCTACTGGGGTGCCTGGGTGGCTCAGTGGGTTAAGGCCTCTGCCTTAGGCTCCGGTCATGATTCCAGGGTTCTGGGATCGAGCCCCGCATCGGGCTCTCTGCTCGGCAGGGAGCTTGCTTACCCCTCTCTCTCTCTGCCTGCCTCTCTGCCTACTTGGGATCTCTGTCTCTCAAGTAAATAAATAAAATCTTTAAAAAAATTTTTTTTTCTACTAATTCCCCTACTCTAAGAAGGGCCAGTCCTATCTATCACATATATTTAATGAAATAACGAATGTAAGATATTTTGAAAGTCGAAATATACAGAGAAATACTGACTGTTCTAAGACTATGCTACTTAAAAATGTCTCTCCACCTTTTACATTATTTAGGATTGTAGGTTTGTGCTCAAAACCTAAAATAAGCATAAGGATTTAATATTTCCCAGCACATATTTTCTCTCTCTTAAAAAAAAGGGGGGGGGTAGAGCTTTCCAAATGTGTGAATTCTAATAGGATAGGCTTTAAGGAAAACATGAACGCTTAAAGATAGATGGAGTTTGGACTAACATGGCAATATTTAACAGCAGTTTTTTTAACCAGAAGGCACTTACATAAATTACATTTCAACAAGAAACTTCTATCTTGGACTTAGCTTTATTAATCTTTTATAAAGGAATTCTTGAAATTCCACTTGACGGGAACTGAAGGAACTCCCATACCATGGTAATTGCTCTAACACATTATAAATAGACAAGGGTGGTCTGACCCTGGTGCTGTTGTGTCATATGATCCTTTATGTCAACAAACTTGGGAAATAAGAAAAGGAACAGATTTGACACATACTCTTTCCTAGAGGAAAGAGTAGCTTTCACTAAGCCTACATGATATCAACTTCTTTTCTCCTAGAAAATCCCAGGGTGCACTGGATTTATTGAATCACAAGTAGTGAAATCTAATGAAAGCATCCTTAAATATATAGCCACATATTAGTCCCTGGGGAAATAAGCAGGGTCATGCAAAATTAGTTCCCTTCCCTTTCTGAAGCTTCTGGTCTTGCTAGAGTATCTAATTTCTTGTTGTTTTTAATGCCATATTTGAGTCCATTTGTTTTCAATGTTCCATATTTCCCATGGTCCCAAGTGACTTGTCACTACTTAAACTTCATTTCAATGGGCTATTTAATGTTCTTGCTGATTTGGAACAAATATTATTTTGGTTTCTCTTATTCCAGAAGAGGGAAACTTTGATCCCATAAGTAATTCCTTAACTCAGGTAATTTGATCTTGGAATTACTGTACTTTCTGGTGGTAGGTGGATTATGGGGTCTGTGTATTTTAGTTGAGACTATAAATTTGTGTCTAAGCGATTTGCTGGTGAGCTAACATATTTACTGTGTCCCTTCTTAAATGGATGTGATCAAGTGATTAGGTTTCTATCAGTATCTTTTTGTTATATAAATATAAGAAAACTCCTGAAGGGGTGCACATCACCATCTTGGTAAACAATATAATTTTGAGGAATAGGTAGGCAGTGGTTCTTTCATCAAAGGGGAAGAAAGCTTCTAAGGAACAGGAGAAGAAAGTAAAAGAGAATAGGTTCAGGGAGCAGAAAGCAAGGGTGGGAACTACTTGAAACATACTGAGAAAAACCCAAGTGTAACTTATTATTTTATTTCTATGACACTAACAGATATATGTAGTTAAAAATTTAAATGGAACTAATCAGCTTTCAAAGAAATAAAAGCAAAAAAAAGGGGGGGGAGACTGGTCTGTGATTCTCTGTTCCAACCTTCTAAATTCTCCAGAGGAAGCAATTTTCAAATCATTATGATGAATTTTCTGGTAGTTTTCTCCATGCTGATAAATATCAATGTTTTTATTCCTTCTTTTATCAGCTATAGACACCATGTATTGACTTCTGGTAGAAGTTGTTATTTATCTTGAATAACCTCTTCTTTCCCTACTCCTGTTCTCTTTAAAGAAATGACAACCTTTCACTGAGTGACAGAATGTGCGACATCTAAACTACGCGTATACCGTGCACCAAGAAACTAACCACGATTATGTGTGGTTTCTCATAATTTTTTTTGCTTTTTTTAAGGATTAAAAGTATATTAAATTTCATTTGTAACCTCCAAAAATTGTTGAAAAATCAAATATTCCTCCTCTAGTGAATGAATAATCCTACTAGGATAAATCCGAAAAATGGAAGAATACTTAGCAATTAGAAGAAACCAAAGAGACTAAAAGGAATAAATTATTTATATACTTAACAACATGGATGAATCATAATGCAGTGAGTTGTGATTCGGGTTAAAAAAGCCAGACTTGAAAGCTACATACTGTATAGTTTCATTTATATAACACTGGGGAAAAGGCCAGACTATGGAGACAATGAAGTGAATGGTTGCCAAGAGCTGGGAGTGGCAGAGGGATTAATATCAGGACAAAAAAGAGAACTTTGGGGGATGACATAAATATTCTAGATTTTCTGGTGCTGGTTACACAACTATATGCATTTTCAACACACAAAGATCTGTATACAAAGACTAAATTTTACTACATATAAATTGTGCCTTAATACATAAGGAAAAAAAAAGGTTTAAAAGTAACATATTTACTGGCTGCTTAATTTTCTGTGTGTTTAACATTTTTTCTTAACCCCCTAATATATCTGTCAAACAACAAGAAATATTTCTGCCTAACACTGAATACTTCAGATAATCTATCAACTGTTTTCATGCCTGGAGCCATCCTTCTTACTGCCCTCAGTCTAGCTACTGTTAAGGACCCATCCTCTCTCTGCTTGATACATAACTGTTACTCTGGAATTGTTATTCTGTTCACCAATATCATGAGCTGGATACCTTGTTATGGGACTCCACTGTCTTTCTCTTCATTGTTTACTGCTTCCTTTTACAAGAGCATAGACCCTTACCAAATAAGGAGGTAACTCTTTTTACTTTTGGTATATAATACATTTAAATTTACATACAAATATAAAGCTCAGGTGGGATCAATTAGATGGGTTTGGCCAGGAGACCCAAAGTCACAGAAGTCACAGAAAAATTGGAGATAGCAATCATCCACGATGTTTACAAAGGTACTTCCAATGCTTCTCCTGAAGCGTCTCATTCATGGGGAACAATGAAGAGGCAGGTTGGGAAACCAACTCATTCTCATAGCTGAATGAAATAATGAAATGATGGCAAATATCAAAGATCCTGAAAAAATGATTTATCTTTGCTTAAGCCTTTGGCTTTCCACTGGTGGAAAGACTTATTCTGCTTTATATGAATGAACTATGTTTAAATCCCTCGGGCCTTTGCCTTTTTTTTTTTTTTTAAGGTTTTATTGGCTTATTTGTGAGACAGACAGAGAGAAAGAGAGCATGAGAAGTGGGAGGGGCAGAGAGAGAGGGAGAAGACTCCTCGCTGAGAAGGGAGCCCAATTCGGGACTGGATCCCAGAACCTGGGATCATGACTTGAGCTGAAAGCAGATGCTTAACTGACTGAGACCAGGCACCCCAGCGTTTGCCTTTCTTATCCTTTTCCTCAGCTTAGAGTACCTTGCCTTGTCTACCTTCATCTTCTGGAAAGCTTCCACTCCCATCAGGGTCCAGGTTCATTATTTCCTTCATTCCCAGACAAAATAAACTCTTCAGTTCCCTATCCTCTCATGGCACTTTGCTTATAACTGTATACTCAATATATAATTTAAAACACAACCCAGATGTAGATAAATTTAATTTTCTGTTCTGCCTCTCCTCCCCCCACCCCCACAAAAAAGAAAATGTTTCATTTTCTTTCCTTCTCTGGGAGAAGCAACAACAATAAAGAAAAACCACCATTACCACTAACGAAAAAATACTCTCACCCTTTCAAAATAAATGGGTTCATTTTCCTTTCAAAACTAATTTCCTGTAATGTACATGCACCTGATACACTTAGATACATTCAAGTACTACATGGTTCCCCTTCCCAGCCTGTTCCTGAGTGGGAGACAGGCTTCTAGGTCTCTGCCACTCTCTGTGTGATATTCAGCCAACTTCTACCCTTCAGTTTCTACATCTTTGTCATGAAGAGCTGAGCCAGATAATTTTGAAAGCTCTTCCCTCAATGAAGAAGTAAAGCGTCTCAGAAAAATATATTGACTATAACTGGAGCAATCAGCACTTAGCTTCCTTAATTATATGGAATCCAGAACTGGTTTAGTCCACCTTTTAGGATTTCTGCATTTTTCTGTCATGGACGTACAATGGACTTCCATCTATTTTGTGAAGCACCACACAGAACCTCTCAAGGGAACATAAAAACTATCTTTTCTAATTCAGTCCAGGCTTTCCATTCTCAAACTCTAGTGTCACCATGTTTCTTTGCCTTCCTCCACTATTTCTGACCTTGGAAGTGACTGTGATTGCCTCTAGGACCTAAGAATAACATTCTGATCCATTGCTATGGTTAGAATCCCCTAAATAATCAGGCCCCTGACTTTACCTCCAAACTCACAGGAGGCCACATGCCTTTTGTTCTCCCTGGTCCAGTCACACCGCCCTCTCCCTCCCTTTCTCTTTTCATGGATGCTCTTCTGCATGCTAGCTTGGTGAGACCCTTTCCATCCTCCTGTCTTAGCTTGAAGGTGAACTCCTTAAAGACCACCCCTGACCACACTACCTATAGTATCCATGTTGTTCTCCATAACTGCACTAATTTTATTTGCTTCATAGAACTTAAAACATCAGAGGCAATATATACCTCATCTGAAAGGTGCCAGCCCAAACAATTTACCAGATAACTTAAGACTGCCATCTTCAACTGGGACCAGAGAAAGAAACAGCTCACAAAATTGTTCAGGCTCTAGAGTCAGAAGCTTGGCCACTTGGTCCATAACACTCAAAGGCTGTGTGGAGGGGCGCCTGGGTGGCTCAGTCGGTTAAGCGTCAGACTCTTGATGTCCTCTCAGGTCATGATCTCATGGTTGTGGGACTGAGCCCACGTGGAGGGCTCTGGGCTTGTTGTGGAGTCAGCCTGAGATTCTCTCTCCTTCTCCCTCCACCCCTCCCTTTGTGTTTGCACGTGCGCGTGGTCTCTCTCTCTCTGTTTCTCAAAATAAATAATTTTTTTTTAAAGGGGTCTGTAGAAGATCAAGATGCTTTTTGAAATGTATGGAAAACTCAGGAAACTCACCATATAAGCTTTTAGAGTTTTGGAGCCAAGCAAGTAACATTTCTACTTCTCATTCACAGTCCCAGTCATAGCCCTAAATCCTGGTATGGGATGCTCGTCTGACTACTCCATACCATGAGTTTTCTAACTGAGCCACCAGTTGTGCCCTATATGTTATCTGATGTCCCAGCGTCTAGTCAGGCATGCCCTGTGGCAGTTTCTTATTTTGTGCAAGTATACATGAGATCTGGAGCAAGTAGGCCCCAGGAAGACAAGAGGCAGACAGAAGCTGATGGCTAACATTCCCAGTGCATCTGCTTCTCACACACAACTCACACCCAAGAAGTAGGACAACCAAGAACTAAAACATGAAGGAAAGACAGGAATGCTCCAGGTAATTGGGTCCACCTAGAGGTTAAAAAATAGGAGTGGTACTTTGGAAAGTGAGTCTGTCTAGAGAGGAGAAAGAAAGAGGCAAATGGTGAAGGATGAAAGATTAGCAGGCATTACAATATGAAACAGCTGGTAACACAGGGTAAAAAGTTTTGTCCTTTGGAGTAATGGCAAGATAGTGAGAGCCTTTAATCTGGGAGTGAGCAACATGTTATGAACACAAGTGCATTTTTAAAAAGATGTTCCAACTACGATGCTTCCTAGGCAGTTGAATACCCAGAGGTCTGACAAGTTTAGTTTGGATATACTGATTTAAGTCTTTGGAATACTTCACGCTCATTAAAACCACGAAAACAAATGAGACCTTCCAGTAAGAATAAGAATAATCTAAGAAGCCATTAAGTCTTAAAAGGTTAAAAGGCAGGTTTGACAATTTAGGTGATGTTTATAAGTTCATTGAATTATATGGACAACCTACTAGAAAAAGAAGAAATGACAGTTCTTTACTAACCATTTCTAAAATTTGCTGAAGTAAAAAATGTATCCTTGATAGAATGTATCACCAATATTGAATTCTTTCTTTTGCTGCTTACCCAGAATAATGAGAAAAGAACTTTTGGTTTGTTGAATATAGTTTTTTTTTTCTTTTTAAGATTTTATTTATTTATTTGACAGACAGAGATCACAAGTAGGAAGAGAGGCAGGCAGAGACAGAGAGGAGGAAGCAGGGTCCCTGCCGAGCAGAGAGCCCTATGCGGGGCTTGATCCCAGGATCCTGAGATCATGCCCTGAGCCGAAGGCAGAGGCTTAACCCACTGAGCCACCCAGGCGCCCCTGAATATAGTTTTTAAAAATTATTTTAAAAGGCACACTGGAGAATTTCCAACTAGTCTGAGCGGGTTACAGCCAATCAAGGAGGCAAAAACAAATCAGGGAAAGTTGTGTAGTTAGCAGGCATGGCTGCAGAATCGGGCTGGCAGTATTTCCTCTTAAACAACTGCTTTACCTCACTACTTTGGGAATTTTTCTTATTCCCTAAAGGATTATCCTGCATGAAAATCAATCTGAAGATTTCACAGCAGCTGCAGACAACTCTTTCAGAGTGTAGCCATGCAGATACAGGGGATTCTGAGTCTCCCGCGGTATCTATTTGAATATGCTCTGTCAAAACTGCAGAAGGAAATGCGTTGGCCATGCTGTGACCTCAAATCAAAATTAGAGTTCATGTAATAAAAACAAGAACAAAAGGTCAAGTACGGTGGATGTAAACACATGACTCTTGCCTAAGGTATTATTTAACTTAAACTTGGCATTAGTCTGTTCTATTTAAGATGGCTTTCTGTTATGCTAGTGCTTGTTTTCTAGATTTTTATTAAGTTTGAATGTCTGTGTCTAAAGAAAATCAGATTTCAGAAGTACTATTTCAGAGTACAGTTTTTACTACAATTCTTTTTTTTTTTCCTCCAAAACCGAATGCTAGCTCTTTCTTTAATTCAAGGGCCCCCTCAATAAAAATAAGAGCATAAGGGCCTTAAATATGATAAATACTAGAGAAATAATTGTTCATTAAGCATCTGATGATTTCATTATAGATGTACAGTTTCCACATTTCTTACTTATTCTATTTGCAAAATTCCAACATGCTGTGTTGATGAGGTTTGGTAGAAATGGGCACTCTCACACATGGCTGGTGGGAATAATAAATGATAGAGTGCATATGGATGGGAAATGACAGATTAATGCTCTAAGAAGGAAAGGGGACAGGAACTGGCAGGTTAAATTGCAGTGAAGGGCATTGACAACAGAAAAAAACAGAAAAGGGGCTACTGTAAGAGTGAAGGTAAGCACAAGAAAGTAGAAATTTTGTTTTCTAGCAAAGATACTTCAGAAAAAGATAAGGATGAGTTCAATTCTGGAATAAGGGAATATAGATCAAGGCAGAACAAAGCAAGTCATCTGACGTTTCACATACCTGGGTCTGAATTTCTGCCATGTGCTAACTGCCTTATTGTGAATGAGTTCATTAACTGCTTTCAACCTTGATTTGCTGCTCTATAAAGTGGGGACAGTTTTTCACCAGAGTGAAATAGTTTTGTTTTGGGTTTTTTTTTTAAAGATTTTATTTATTTATTTGACAGAGATCACAAGTAGGCAGAGAGGAAGGCAGAGAGAGAGGGAGGAGGAAGCAGACTCTCCACGGAGCAGAGAGCCCGATATGGGGCTTGATCCCAGGACCCTGGGATCATGACCTGAGCTGAAGGCAGAGGCTTTAACCCACTGAGCCACCCAGGCGCCCCTGAAATAGTTTTTTGAAGAGTGTCAGATTAGAGTATAAATATAAGCACCTCTCCTTTCCTTTTGATGACTATTTTCTAAAGAAAACCAGGGAGGAGACAGGCAAGGGGGAGGGAGAAAATGTGATCCTGGGGACTCCAGCTGTAGAAACAGGATTCCATTTACTGAAACATAATGTGCACTTCTGGGAGTTAAATATGTAATATTTTTAGTGTCTCTGTCAGACTCTGGCCTTTTAAAACCAAATCAAAGCATTCTTTTAGTATTCTTGGAAATAAAATTATTCTCACATTCAGGCAGCTACTGTGGACCATTTCAGCACACCAACACGCATAGAGCCACGGCAAGCCTTTCCCTGAGAGAACATGGCAGAATGGCTCTTCATCTTTATACCTAAAGGTATGAAGTCATCTTTGCAAGAGTCACTACTATTCCTATACTACTGGAAGGCAGGCTACCTTCAAATGGCTTTACTTGGACAGATTCCCAGCCCTGTTCTCCAAACTGTGCCACCAAAGAAACCCATACCTAGTAAGGCCTTACCATATCAAAAAGAACACAGAAGGCTGAAATCGCTTTATATTCTGAGCTGCTTACCTCATCTCAGAGCACATGGCGCATGCTTCCAGCCACAAGACAACAAGGGATTTTGTCTCAGGTCACTGCTTGCCTTCCCCTCCACCTTATTAAGAAGAAAAAGCAGCAGAATATGGAGGTTGCCTTTTGTTAACCACCAGGTGATTAGAACTTCTTGCTGAGGGAAAAGGGCTTGTGGCTCTAGGACACTTAACTTATTTGCTGCAGCTGCTTTAATTCTATGGCCTACTTGAGTTTCCTGAAGGGTTTCTATTTCTGAAGGCCTTCTTCTTCTAGAACGTATCTTATTATTTCCACCCCTAACTCTTAACCATGCACAGGGCATCTCTCTAGACCTGTGTTCTTTGTATAAACTGTGTGAAATGGTCTCTCTCTCTCTTTGTTTCATTAATGTACGGTTGACACAAAATGTTACCTTAGTTTCAGGTATACAACATCGTGATGACACAACTCTATACAGTATGTTGTGTGCCCACAAGTGCAGCTGCCATCTGTCACCACACACTACTACAGAACCACTGATTATAGTCCCTGTGCCGTGCCTTTCATCCCATGACTTACTTATTCCATAACTGGGACCCTCTACCTCCCACTCTCCTACACCAGTGTGCCCATCCTCTGCCCCAGCAACCACCACTTGGTTTTCTGTATTTATGGTTCTATTTGTTATGTTATTTATTCATTCATTTTGTTTTAAAGATTGCACATACAAGTAAAATCATGTAGTATTTGTCTTTCTCTGTCTGGCTTATTTCACTTAGCATTAATACCCTTTAGGTCTGTGCATGGTGTCACAAATGGCAAGATTTCCTTCTGTTTTATGGCTGAGTAATATTCCATTGTGTAATATATACCACATTTTCTTTATCCATTCATCTGTTGATTGACACTCGGGTTGCTTCCCTAATCTGGCTATTGTAAGGAATGCTGCAATAAACATAGGGGTCCATAGATCTTTCCAAATTCATGTTTGTATTTTCTTTGGGTAAATAGCTGGTGGTGGAATTATTGGATCAAATGGTAGTTCCAGTTTTAATTGTCTGAGGAACCACCCTACTGTTTTCCACAGTGGCTGCACCAGTTTACATGCCCAGAAAGAGTGCACGAGGATGCCTTTTTCTCCACACCCCGCCAACACCTTGTCTCTTGAGCTTTAGATTTTAGCATTGGTTTAGTGTGAGGTGATCTCCCATGTGTTTGATTTGCATTTCCCTGATGATTAGTGAAGTTGAACACCTTTTATATTCTAGCTGTTCTTTTAAACTGCAGCATTTTTTTTCCCTGTATCTCAGGGCATCTGGGGCTGGTATGGGCAAGGGTGCCAGGTCCCCCTAAGGCAACAGGCCAGCTCTGGCACCCAGAGCTCTGCCCCTCTCTGTGCTGTCAACTGCGAAGAGGAAACACAAACCGTGATACTCATGAGCCCCTCCAACCCCAGCTTTTTTCCTGTGCCCCAGGCGGACAAATCTGCGCTTAGCTCCTCAGTACCACCATGCCTCACTGCAGTTCTCAGAGTTGGGGGAGGTGGGGGTTCCTGGCGTTACCTTGTGTCCATCTCTCCTGCTGTTTTCTCTGTGGTCCATCTCTCCTATGCTGTGCAGAAGATGTTCAGTCAGCTCTCAGTTTTTCTTCAGGAGGTTTGGTGTGTCTGTGGAGACGGTGAGTTCACAGTCTTCCTGCGTCGCCATCTTGGACCCTCCCTCCGCTCTTAAAGCCTTATTGTCTCATTAACGTACATTACCATCCCCTGTGCCTGCGGTCTGTGTTCTGGTCCTCTAATGAGTTCTAGTTCCAATTCCTCTTCTCTCAAACACAGTAAAGGGACACCTGCATCAGAATCATCAGAGTGCTTATTTAAATGCAAATTGATAGTATCCTAGCTATTTTCATTATAAATCCATTTGCAAAAGATGAAACCATGCATCCAAAGCTTGGAGAGACTCCTCTTTACCCTAGGTTAGAGTCCTTCTGAGCAAACTTAACAACCTAAGTGGACCTCTAGAGGGCTGGAAGGAATTACCAAGGGTAGTTAGGAATGCTTTCTCTGTAGCAGCTGGCATGAAATGTGCATGTACATGTAGGCTAATGTATTATTTAGGCCAGTCTGATCACAAGAAACATCCTTAACACTAATCCAGAATGCTACTTTGACTTATGTTGAAAATCTCATGGGTACAAAGAGAATGATGTGCATGCCAAAGCCAATTTCCCATTGCCTTTTAACACTGATTGTGTTAATATGGTAAAAGGGACCCAACATTTCACGAGAAGCAAATAAATAAGATTCTAATTATAACTTTTCTTGATAGACTGATTATACAGAGATTTTGTTGGCCATTCATGTGTAACAGTCAAGAATGAGTATATCTTCATGGCCTGGTTTGCACTTAATTCCGATTAAAGACTGCCATTGGAGATTCTCTAGAAAATTGGAAGTTAAGCACTATAGCTTTTGCATTTGTTTGCCCAACCGGCTGTCCTGGAGAAAACGTCAGAAAAGGAGGTGGATTGCTTGGTGAGGTAATGGCTGCAATTTTAGTTTTCTTGCAAATATTCCAGAACTGTGCTGCCCAATATAGTAAACACTAGCTACAAGGGGCTATTTAAATATAAATTAATTAAATTTAAATGGGGAAAAAAATTCAGTTCCTCAGTAGCACGAGACACATTTCAAATGCTCAGTAACCCTATGCAGATAGTGACTACTATATTGGATAATACAAATAAAACGTCTTCATCATCACAAAAAATTCATTTAAATCTTCATTCATTAGAATCTCCACGAAAATAACCCCAAAGTACATAGGGCAAGGATTTATTTGTTTAAAGAATTAACTATAGCTATATAAGAGAGAGTTCATCTTAAGCTAGTGTGTTAAGAGTTAGCTATCTTTAGGTGGAAGTAGAACAGGAAAAGGAGGTATTTAATTCTAAAAAAAACCTTGTTGCTAGGTCTGATGAAAATACAGAGTATCAAGAAAAATTTCATGCATCTCTTCAAAACTTTTTTTTGTGCAAACGTCAGAGCATACACATAAGTACAGAAACTGAATACGCTACTATCTTCTCTTATCACTTCTATCTTTGAGGTTCATTTTTTCCTTGAATCCCTTCCTTAAAACCTTAACCCAGGGGCTCCTGGGTGGCCCAGTTGGTTAATTATCTACCTTTGGTTCAGGTCATGACCCCGGGGTCCTGGAATTGAGCCCTGCGTTGGGCTCCAGGCTCAGTGGGGAGCCTGCTTCTCCCTCTCCCTCTGCATTCTCTGTCTCTCTCAAATAAATAAAATCTTAAAACAAAACAAAACAAAAAACACCTTAACACAATGTGATATATATTCTCTAAACTTTATGGATCAATTTATTCATTTAATAGTAAGCATTTATTTAAAACCTACTAAGTGTCATCACCTCATGAAAGACAATCCTTATGGTCAATAAGTCTACAGACTAGTGAAGGAAATAGAGAAGTAAACAGCCAATGTGAATACTTAATTATGTTCTATAATAGATGACTCAAAGGATATTATGGGTGCATAGAAGCTCAGGAAGCCAGAGCAGTTTTCATGCAGAAATTGTGTTTGAGCTGAGCTTCGCAAGAGAGAAGTATCTGCCATGCGCCAATGTGTGGAGGCCTGAAAGAGCATGGCAGGGTCAGTGGTGTGGGGGCAGGAGTAGACAGTGGTGAAGCTGCAGGGATCTGCATCTGGCAGAACATAAAGGGCTTGTGAGGTTAGTGAAGGAGAGTGTATCCAAAGTTGTGAGAAGGCAGAAAAGGCTATAAAGATTATATGACAAAATATGTCACACATGCTGCAGTGCATCTCAATTTAAGATGAGAAGTCTAGTCCTGAAAAGAAATTGTTCTGGGCAGAAAGTGTATCAGGAACTTATTTCCCAGTATTTTATACAGGAAAGTTTATGTCATTGTGCATTAACCTCAAACCCCTACCCAACATCTTACAACATGGATGTATTATTATATACTCATCTATAAACAACGTATATGTGTAGACACACTTATAGGTTATAACACTGAAAGCTCTTCCTCTAAGATCAGGAACAAGACAAGGATGTCCGCTCTTGCCATTTTCACTCATCAGAGTCTTGGAAGCCCTAGCCAGAGCAATTAGCCACTGAGAAGAAATAAAAGGCATCCAATCTAAAAGGAAGGAGTGAAACTGTCTCTATTTGGAGATTCCATGGTATTATAGATGGAAACCCCAAATACTTAGAACAAATCTTTAAAATTCAGTAAAGTCGGGGGCCCCTGGGTGGCTCAGTGGGTTAAGCCTCTGCCTTCAGCTCAAGTCATGATCTCAGGGTCCTGGGATCGAGCCCCACATCGGGCTCTCTGCTCAGCAGGGAGCCTGCTTCCTCCCTCTCTCTGCCTGCCTCTCTGCCTGCTTCTGATCTCTGTCTGTCAAAATAATAAATAAAATCTTTTTAAAAAATTCTGTAAAGTCGAAGGATATAGAACCAACAGACAAAAGCAGTTGTGTTTCTATATGATAATAACAAACTATCAGAAAGAAAAATTAAGGAAACAAACCCTTTTAAAATAGCATTAAAAAGAACAAACTACCTAAGAATAAATTAAAGGGAGGAGATGAAAGACCTGAACATTGAAAACTGAAAGACGTTAATGAGTGATGTTGAAGATGACACCAATAAATTGAAAGATAAACCATGCTCAGGGATTGGAAGAATTAATATAGTTAAAAATGTTCATACTGCCCAAAACAATACACAGAGTAATCCAATCCCTACCAAAATTGCCATGGCATTTTTCACAGAACTAGAACAAGCAATCCTAAAATTTGTATAGGACACAAAGACCCCGAATAGCCAAAGCAATGATGAGAAAGAATGAAGCTGGAGGCATCACACTTCTTAATTTCAAATTGTTTCACAAAGATATAGTGATCAAAATAGCACAGTCTTGGAATAAAAGACAAATAGATCAATAGAACAGAATTAAGACCTGAGAAAGAAACCAACACATATGTAGTCAACTAATTTATAACAAAGAAGCCAAGAATATGTAATGGAGAAAGGATAGTCTCTTTAATAAATGGTGTTGGGGAAACTGGACAGCCACATGCAAAAGAATGAAACTTGACCATTGTAAGGTTTCGCAGGCGAGGTAAACACAACACCAGGCAAGATGGGCACAAGTCAAGATTTATTAAAGGCACTCTCCAGCCGAAGTTTCAGGGCTCAGGAGAAAGGGAGCCAGGAAAGTCACACAGGGAGGAGGTGGGCACCCTCGGGCTAGGTTCCACGACTCTGGAAAGCGGAGTCGGGGAAGTCGCACTGGGAGGGAGTTGGCGGGGGGTCTTTTATCTGGCCAAGGTAGGGCATGGGCTCATATCCATATTTGGTGGTCGGAAGGTATAGGGTGAGGTCTCCTGATACTCCTGTGTGCTGCATAGGTATCAGGTTACCTGTGGAGGCATGACCTGGGCGTACACCCTTTTGGCAGGAGAGCCAAGGGTTAAGGAAGGGGGGCGGGGCTGGAAGATGGCAGCCGGGTGGTTATTTCTATTGTTCCTCCTGCATTCCCGGAACTGCTGACCCAACAACCATTATCTTATACCACACACAAAATGGATTAAAGACTTGAATGTTTCACATTATTTAAAATTTGAGAATCTGAAGTCATTATATGTCAGAGTTTCACTGCTCACTTTTCCTCTGATTTTCATTTCTTATAGATTGTTTCCTCCTGTTTTCTCACCGAGGGAAAGTCCTGTCTTCATGTGGGACTTTCTTTTCTTTTCTTTTTTATTAACATATAATGTATTATTTGCCCCAGGGGTATAGGTCTATGAATCGCCAGGTTTACACACTTCACAGCACTCACCATAGCACACACCCTCCCTAATGTCCATCACCCAACCACCCTCTCCCTACTCCCCTGATCCCCCAGCAGCCCTCAGCTTGCTTCCTGAGATTAAGAGTCTCTTATGGTTTGTCTTCCTCCCCAGTCCCATCTTGTTTCATTTTTTCCCTCCCTTTCCCCCCACAACCCACTGCCCTGCCTTTCAAATTCCTCATATCAGAGAGATCATATGATAATTGTCTTTCTCTGGTTGACTAATTTAGCTTACCATAATACACTCTAGTTCCATTCATGTGGGATTTTCTGATCTGATATCTATCTCACTTTGCTCAGGCCCTCCACTGGGTCTCCTATTGTCTCTTCAGCACCTTAATCTGACACTCTGAAGATTGCCTTAATTCCTAGGTCACCAGGGATTAGAAAATGGTCCCACAGTCTGCTTCTGGGTTTTCTTATATATCTGGAGATATGCTTTCTCATTGATTTGGTTTTGGGGGACTTTTCATTATTTTCATTCATCTATACATTTAAAAGATTTTCGAGCACTTCGGTCAACATTTTATTTTGTTTTTGTTATTAACCAGATTGGTTTTAGGGTTTCTAATATGACATGTTCCTGGAAACAAATGATTTGTAAGACATAATGAAATGTTCATTTTAGAAAAATCACCAAGGAAAGTTGGTATAAAGTGTGGGCATATTATGCTAAACAAGACCACTTCCTAGGAGACTTGTATAGAAATCAACCCAGAAATAATGAGACAACAAATAAAAGCAATCATGCAGGGGGCACAGTGAAGCATCGGACAGTAGAGATATACTGGGGTGCCATAGACAGATCTTTTCAACCTTCTGATTGTAAGAAAGAGCCTAGATGTCCATCAACAGATGAATGGATAAAGAAGATGTGGTATATATACACAATGGAATACTATGCAGCCATCAAAAGAAATGAAATCTTGCCATTCGCAACGACGTGGATGGAACTAGAGGGTATCATGCTTAGTGAAAGTATCAACTATCTTGAATGGCTATAATTGTCTAACTTTCTGTCTTGTATGGTGCAGTTGTTGATAATGACTTTCATTAAGATAGACCATTTGGGGAAGGTCCAGGAAAACTGTTCCTTTCCCACATAAATATTAAATATCTATGGACCACATAGAACACTCATGTGTTCTACTACTCTTTTATTACTACCTTTATCGACAGAGAGAGAGATACAGACAGTAAAGACTAAATGTTCATTCATATTTCTACATACTAGCCTAGGAAAGAGGGAATACTATTCCCAAAGATTGGAGGAAGAATGAAAGAAATAGCGACGTGTGAGTTAGGAGCCTGCAAACTGAAATATTTGCTCATAGAAATGCTTGCCAAAAAAGTGTTCATAATTTAATGTCTCCATTTACTTTTCTGTCTACCTCCTTCTCCCTGTTACACACCCCATTCACCCTGAGAATTAATGAATGTGGAGGAAATCTCCCAAATCAGTGAGTGCTAACAAGAGTATATTCAATATTTCCTTGATGATGATGAAGTAATCATTATCTGAAGGTCCAACCATCTCCTAGCTGAGCAAAAGCAAGAACAAATGAGAGAAGAAAAATTCTAGTTGGTTCCTAGTTTTATGCTGCTATAATTTAGCTCAGGTTTTTTTTTTTTTTTTTTTTTTACTCCCCATGAAACCTTTATAATTAAGAAACAATTTCCAGTCCACATTTTCTCTACTAAGATCTATTGGATAATTTAAAAATCAGTTTGCTATTGCTTTAGGAAGCAAAAATTCCAGACGCTTTGTGTGCTGATTAACATCTAAGAAATCTATAAAGTTTAATTAGGAAAAAAATGAACAATAAAGTTTTATTCACCCTGCTAAATTTTAGTGGCTAATGCACTGCTTTATTTTCCATAGCTTTATTTCTGTACAATTCTAAAAAAGCCTCGGAAATTTTAATCAGAGAAACATATTTTTACTTTGCATACATTGAGTGGTAGAAAGTAAAATAAAAACTTTCGATTTGTTGTTTTTATTACCCTTTTTTAATGCTTAGGATTAATTTAAGCAATTGTCCTCAATATTCAGTTTCAGTATTTTATTATATGTATCCACCCTAACATTTTTATTTACTTTTTCCTGTGTTTAGGTGTTATTTCCTGGACTAGAATGGAAGATCTTTATGGACAGAATCTTAGATTATAGAAAATACAGATATATGTTGCTGTCTGCCTCCAGTTCCTGGCACAGAACTCTTGAAACCCTTGTAATTTCCTGGATGATTAGTGTCTTTTGTTCTAATTCGGTAACTCTGGGTGAGCTCCTAGATGAGCACAGGTTATAAGCTTGATTATAAGCTTAAAATTTTTAGCCCCGCCCACCATTCCCTGGCAAAGGGGGAAGGGATAAAAGTGTGGTTAATGATGAGTCCTGCTTACATGATCAAGGCTCTGTAAAAAATCCCGATAGTTTCTGTTTTGGAGAGCTCCCAGGTCGGTGAGCACATTACGTTCTGGGAGAGAGTCATCCCCACGGCCCCAACCCCAGCCCCCACTCCGCAAGGATAGGAGCATCTGCACTCGGGATCCTCCCAGACCGCATCCTTTATATCTCTTCATCTGGTTGTTCATCTGTATCCTTTATCATATCCTTTAATAAACTGATAAAGAAGCAGCTGCTTTCTGTGAGCCCCTCCAGCAAAGAATTGATTCCAAGGGGACAGAGATCATGGGAGCCTCTGACTTGTATCCAAGTGGGACAGAAGTTGTGGATAACCTGGGGACCTGCTACCTGGGATCTGAAGTTGGGGGACAGTCTCGGGGGACTGAGCCCTTCACCCGTGGAATCTGATGCTATCTCCCATTAGGCAGAGTTAAGGACAGTGTTAAAAGTAGGACACCCAGTTGGTGTCTCACAGGACTGCTTGGTGTGGGCAAAACTCCTACCAGAAGTGACCAAAACTGTCAGAAGTGAAATGCATTCTGCATGAGTAGTAAAGGAGACACAAAGGAGGAAGACTACTGTGTTTTTCTGACATAGAATCTAATTCCTTTAAAGTTCCTTCAGTAGCTTTCAGAGAAGTGGGCATGTATAAGCAGAATGACTTGAAAACGAGGAATTAATAAGTGGAAATTGGCTAAAATTCCTCCCCCATTATCCAGCATGTAAGGAACTGGCAACACTGAAATTTCTCCTTTTTTTTTTTTTTTTTTTAAAGCTAGGAAGGGGCAGAGGGTGAGGGAGAGAATCTTTTTTTTTTTTTTTAATTTTTTTTTTTTAAGATTTTATTTATTTGTTTGACAGAGAGAGAGATCACAAATAGGCAGAGAGGCAGGCAGAGAGAGAGGGGGAAGCAGGCTCCCTGCTGAGCAGAGAGCCTGCTGCAGGGCTCCATCTCAGGACCCTGAGATCATGACCTGAGCCAAAGGCAGAGACTTAACCCACTGGGCCACCCAGGCGCCCCTGAGGGAGAGAATCTTAAGCAGACTCCATACCCACCGCAAAGCCTGAGATGGGGCTCGATCTCACAATCCTGAGATCATGACCTGAGTAGAAATTAAGAGTCAGATGCTTCATCAACTGAGCAACCCATATGCCCCAGAGACTTCTTGATGAAACAGAGTTAGCATAAATTTGACCATAATTCTATAAATTAAAATATATTTAATTTAAATTAAATATATAATTTATTACATATTTGTAATATATAATAAATTATTATACCCCCACACCAGGGGGTGCCTGGGTGCCTCAGTCGGTTAAGCAGCTACCTTTGCTCAGATCATGATCTTGGGGTTCTGGGGTTAAGCTCCACATCAGGGTTCCTGCTCAGTGGGGAGTCTGCTTCTCCCTACCCCTCTGCCTGCTCATCCTCTCTCTCTCCCTCTCCCAAATAAATACATACAATACATAAAATCAAATAAATACATACAATACATAAAATCTATATTAGGTGATATATATCTATATAGATATATATCCCTGTCTTGTCTTATGTAATGCTGTTTTCGAAATCTAAATCATTAAAGGCTCTGGTAAGTTAAAAAGACAAGTGCCCTTCCCCTATTTGATGCATAAAGAATTTTAGACTTAAAGGGATAAAGTCATCTATTTGCCTAAAAATTAGCATAGAATTTGAGATAAGAACACAGGATTCCTGGTTCCTAACATGTATTTCTGATTGTTTCTGTTACAATACAGATTTTTGAACAGATTTAGGAGCTGGCTGAAATATAGAAGCATGTTACATCTGCTGGATGATTGGGAATGGATATGATTTTTAAATATGAACATATTATTTCCATTAATGTAAAAAAAATCCAAAAAGGCTTTGAAATTTTTGAGGAACCCAAATCACTTTACACACTTTGTTGACATCACAGAGACAAGGAGTCATTTCCTGAAGGTCAAGGAAAAAAGATAGAGCCCCAAAGCAATTTTCTTCTTTTGATGCATCCAATGAAAGAAAATGAACTCCTTCATGTCTCTCTCTCAACATGTTATGTCCAGTCCATATATTGGCCTTATAAAGATTTCTTTTCACTGAGACATATTTATTTGCATTATTATAAAATGAATATTAACATTTCCATTTTTCAACTAATTGACAGAATTGGCTATGGGGTCAGTAACTCTAGTCATTCATTTAGCATCGTGTTTAGTTTTACTTAATAATCCTGGTTGCCATTCAGTTTAAGTCAAAGAATGTGTCCTGGATGCCTCTTATGACAGTAAGCCATAGTTTTCACAAGCATTATGCCTAACAATGGGCACAGTTATTAAGAAATTAGTTTCTTATAATGCCTGGATCAACAATTGTTACTTTTCAGGGTACCTGGGTGGCTCAGTCAGTTGAGCAGCAAACTCTTGGTTACAGCTTAGGTCATGATCTCAGGGTTATGATCTCAGGGTCGTGGGATCATACCCTGCCTAGGAGTCCGTGCTCAGTGTACAGTCTGCTTGGGACTCTCTCTCTCCACCCTTTCCACTATTTGCTCATGTTCTCTCTTTCTCTCTCTCTAAAATAAACAAGATCCTTAAAACAATGATTCTTGGGTTTCTTTCTGGACCTCCTCTCTCATTTCTTTGTTTTAGGTCAATATCAAGGTCTTGAAGAAATGCCTTCTGTCATATTCTCTCTCTCTCTCTTTTTTTTAAGATTTTATTTATTTATTTGACAGAGATCACAAGTAGGCAGAGTGGCACACAGAGAGAGAGAGGAAAGCAGACTCCCCGCTGAGCAGAGAGCCTGATGTGGGGCTCGATCCCAGCACCCTGAGATCATGACCTGAGCTGAAGGCAGAGGCTTAACCCACTGAGCCACCCAGGGACCCCAAATTCTCTTTTTAAATTACAGAGGCACATAACTGTCAGTCAATTAGCTATATTTGTTTACAGTAGTCATATTTCAAATTAAATCTAATAAAATATTTTAAGTGAGCATGTCTAAGTATCTTATAACTTTAAATGATGGGCAATATTAGACCTTATTGAGAAAACAATAGCAGCAATTAAGACAGGGTGTCCTGGTCATGGAAAAATTGCACGTTAGAAAAGTTCACTCACCTTAGCAACTTCAAAGTGCATTATGAAGGAAGGTATGTGACACAGAATTACAAATTTCATGCTCTGAATGCTCAGTGATGGCAAGGTCATTGTGAGAGTGTTTGTTGTGAAAGTTACTGTGTGTGACATTATAGATTGCTTAAACTTCTTTTAAATAGAAGGATAAAACATGATTTTCATACCTGTTTGAGCAATTCTACTCTACTACATTAATTTTAATGACATAATTCAATAAAAAAGAAGTATGTCTGTTTGAAATGATTATAGTACAATCAGAGTGATGAGGAAATTAGGAAGAATCTAAGGGCAGGACAAAATTATTAAGAAATTGATTGTGTATGGGGTACCTGGGTGGCTCAGTCAGGTAAGCGTCTGCCTCTGGCTCAGGTCATGATCCCAGTGTCCTGGTATCCAACCTTGAGCTCCACATCAGGAGTCTGCTTATTCCTCTCCCTCTGCCTGTTGCTCCACCTGCTTCTGCTCTCTCTCTAATAAACAAATAAAACAAAGTAAATAAATAAATAATTTTAAGAAAAGAAACTCATTGTGTAACAATGCAAATAAAATGGTGTCCAGCCAACGACGACGATCATAAATTCTATGAGAAGGTCAACATATTTATGATTCATAATGCCACCATGAAAGAGATCTGGAGCTGGGAACATATGTACATCCACCGTTTTAGGAAAGTGTTGAACTCTATGATCCACGTTATCAGGAAGTATTATTCACTGAATCTTCCAGCTACATTTGGGGTGGGGCGTTTTCAATTCCAGGTTGATTTCCTCCTTCCTACCCTGGCCTAGGGACCCCTTCATGAACACTCTAGTCTCTTCTTTCTTGGTTTTCATGTATGCAGGCTGTAAAAGAAATTAACTCACCAGGCCAGCATTTGTCCAGGGAGGTGGTATTCTCTTTGCCTGACGTGCAAGCATCCTTCTCACGGTGGCCCGCCTATCTGCCCACAAGAAAATGTTGTCACCGAGCACGGAGAAAGGGAGGTCCCAGATGGTACTACGACTCCAATATCCTGTAGAGCAGTGCACGTGCCCTGACGGCTGACATCAGCCCTCCGGAAAGACTCCATATCTGCGTTGCTTGGTTAGCTCAGAACATTGCTGTGCCCACACAGCAAGACTATCTCAGCAGACGGCTGATAGCTTGGCTCCCTGCCCTCCGCCCCAGCCCGCAGAAAAGCAGGGCGAGTGTGATCATCCGAGTGTGAGGTCAGAGCTGTGATTACTTAAGAATCACTAAGCACACGAAGAGGCAAGTTGTTTCGAGGCTTCCTTTTCCCCTCCTCTTCAGAATCACTCAAGCTGATCACAGCTCACAGAGGATGACCCCATTCTGTGTTGATTTAAGGTGTTACCCCCAGGAGCATGGTATTGTCATCAGAGATTTCCCTCAATCACTAACAGGAGAAATATCGAACCAGGGACAAATTCTCAGCACTCAACAAGTCAATCAGGAAACCCCGCGGAGAAAAGGATTTTTTCCTTTGGCTGAAAGTAGATAATGCCTTGCATTTCTCTCTATAAAAGAAAAGGAAAGAACAGATTAAAAGGAAAAGGTTTCTGAAGGGTAACATCATCCCCAGCATTGAAGAGGGGAGTAGGAGGGGAGGATAAAGAGCCCATAGCTATCTCCCTGCAGTGTTTCAGCAGGAAACACAGCTCAAAGCTTGCCAGCATTCTTCCTAGCACAGTGTGGCTTAATTTCTTGACCGCATTGTAGTCCTCAACCCGTTCCTTTTTGTGAGTCGAAAAAATCCGGTTGGAACCAAGTGTTATTTGACAGGCCTATGGTTCTCTAGGTTGAAAGTTCCATGATGAGAAGAAACCTACCTGTCGTGCTCACCTCCCTATGCCCAGTACCAAAAAAGAGGCTGGCACATAATAAGTTCTTAATAAATATTTGTTCAATGAATGAATGAATGAATGAATGAGTTATCAACTGTATCTACCTGCAATTCTGTTTCAACTTTTTTTTTCCCTTAACCATGCATCAGTCAAGGCTTGAAACAGGTAGTGACAATGAAATAGAAGTCCTATCCCATTCTCTAGCCACTCTATAGTGAGGCGAGGGACAGATAAAATGGGCAAGAGAGAAGTTGGTAAATGGAGAGAGGAAGGAAACCTAAGGAGATGAAAAGGCAAAGAGAATACATTTCCCCCCATCAGACTGTGAAAATAAACCCTTAATGGATGAACCCCTGGATGGGCTCCATTTTCCTAAATATGAAAGTCAGAAAAAAACAAGCAGCCAGACTAATGGAGAAGGGGATGTAGGAGGAGATACTGATTCAAGAAAGCATTGTCTGGGGTTACCTTTACTTCATTCCTTCACTCGCCATCACAAGTGGGGTTCTGATGCAGGTTACCAAAGCCTCAATTCTTATATTTCTACTGGTGGTTTTGGTTCATCAGATTCTAACGAAACACATTTCCAGTTCACCATGCTTACGCCATAGCAGGTTCTAGTGAGGTTCATGAAAGAAGCTAGACGGGGCTTCCCACTATTAACCCCAAACACAAGATAGAAATTTTCTCTCTTTGCAGTCCTTATCTAAGAGAAAAGATTTTCTTTTTAATCTGATTCTTGACCAGTCCTTGTGCCAGATTTAATTTAATTATTGCCTCAACATTTTGTATCCCCGCCAAGAAACCCTAAGGCCTGTGGCAACATTTTTCATAAGTCAAAAGGATCAAATCAAATAAATAAATTATTTGAGTGGCAAAGGGCAAACACAAGGTTCCCCATGAAACTCAGAAAGGTTCTTGGCTCAGCTCAAATTGGAAGCTGCACAGTCAGCAGATTTCCGGAGGTTTTCAGGTTATGAGACAAGGGTTTTTACATTGCACTAATTATGGTTGGAGTTAGAGAAACATAAAACAGAATAAAGAAAAAGGAAAATATAGTTATTGGGAAGTTGGCCACAGCTATCCCTCTTTATTAAAGTCTCATTTCTCATGACAAAATGCCAGAAACGTAGCTCTTTGCGTTAAGTGTCCAAGACTAAGCAATTCAGGAGAATCTGTCTCTTTTTTTTTCTTTTTCTTTTTACTGTAGTCATTCCTTCTGCCTCACTGGGGGAAAAAAAAATGGGGTTGTTTGTTTTGTTTTTCATGGGCAAAGGTGGTTTGATGGCTTTTTCTTTCTTCTAAATGCACTGGTTATGTCCTTGAACCATTTCTAAAGTGTCCTCCATTTTTCACCACCCCTCCCCCGTGCACACATACTGTTGAGAGACTACAAATGCCCATTCCAACATTTTACTCTGTGAATTCCTTAACTATCCAGTGTGCATTAGCGCACACAAGTATAAAGCAACTTCAGCAGCACAGCTCCATTTATTGCTTCTCAAGTATCGCCTGGGTTTTTAAAAAGTTTTACCATCTGTTCTGGCTTAAGCCAAAGCTGAATTAAGATGGTAAGCTTTTGCTATTGCTTCTGTTACTGTTGTGGTATTATTGTATTTCAGGAATGGGGAGGAGGTGAGAAGTCAAAATAAATCTATTATAAAGTCTCTAAGAGAATAGAAGATGAGACTTCACCTTCGGCAATGAAGGATATTATTTTTGCACTTGGCCACAAAGGCTACTTCTTTCCTCCTTGATGAGTCCCATCAAAAAGAAATTGAAAGAGATTCATGAGTATATGAGTAAATCAATCAATCCCATTTTTATCAATTTCTTCTGAGTTTTGAAATTTACCTAGGCTCTGGTGCTTAAGTAGAAGACAGGCATAAAACTTAACCATTGCCCTCAGGGAACTCACATTGTGGGTGGGGTGGTGAGATGAATGTATATGGAATACACGGGGAAAACCTGTCCAAATTAGGAGGAAGGACTTCCAGTCACATTAACCATAACTGAGGCTATGGAACAAGAAAAGTAAAAATTCAGTGCTCTCAACTGATCCTTGCTTGTAACTAGTGCTATTAGGTGTACACATTATTCTTCTACTAATATTATTTTAAGCTACTTGTGGTGGTATACATAACATACAACAGGGTTTCTCTGATTATCTGGATAAACCAGAGGAATTCTATCTTTATAGCCTAAGGGAACGTGGATAGATTATTCCATGGAAAAAAATTCTGACAGGTATCTTCCTGTGATTTATCCGAACCCTTGGTATCTATTAGAAATACCTGGAGAGCTTTTATTTTTATTTTTATTTTTTTTAAAGATGTTATTTATTTATTTGACAGAGAGAAAGAGATCACAAGCAGAGAGGCAGAGGGAAGCAGGGTCCCTGCTGAGCAGAGAGCCTGATGCGGAGCTGGATCCCAGGACCCTGAGATCATGACCTGAGCCGAAGGCAGAGGCTTAACCCACTGAGCCACCCAGGCGCCCTGAACCTGGAGAGCTTTAATAAATTAATAAATGCATATATTAATTAATGAATTAGAAAATTAACTGACTAGAAAATTAACATGCTTTGGCCCCATCCAGGCCCCCAGGGAAAGGCCTGAGCATTAGTAGTTGTTAAGATTTGTCAGGTGATTTTAATGAATTGCTGGGGTTGAGAATCCTTGTGTTAAGTAATTAGACCCACATTTTAATATTCAAATTTTTCTTTTCTTTCTTGAACATTTAATTAGTTTCTCCTCTTATAGTTTTGCTGAAACAAAATCAACAATTTCCAGCATCTGTCAATTATCATATATATATATTTTTCTTACCTTTAAAACCAGCCCAGTAAACTCTTCCTCCTCTACCACTTTCTTGTCTTTGTTGTGATGACACTGTGTTCTCTTGGCTTTCCTCATACCCTCATTGCTGCTGCTCCTTTGTAAGATGTTCGCTTACAATCTCTGAACATTTGAGGTCCACAGAGCTGAAGAAAGGATTCTCGTAAGCGTCACTAAACTCGAATGTCTACCACCTCAGAGCTTCCATTTAGGTGAGCCATTTCCTTAGTAAGAGAGCATCAGTTGTGTTTTCTGTCCCCTGCAGACAAGATTATCCAGCCCTTTTGTAAAATTCCAGCCTCATTTTTCAAACTGCTCCCCCCTCATCCTGGCACCCTTACCCTCTGTGGTCCAGCCGCACTGATTTTCATTTGGTCTTTCATGTGTCCTAGGCTTCTCCTAACACAGAAATTTAACTTCAAACCTTCTTCCCATGCCGTACGTGGTTAACTCCACCTCCGTGAGTTAACTGAACTGGTCCGCTAACTGATCTTAGCTCAGGCCAACTTCAATTTACCATGCGCTCATCTTACCATGTAAGACAGTAATTATCATGTATGATTCATGAGCATGTTTCTGTGATTACTATTTGTTTCCCCAATGACATGTAGACTTTTTGTGGGCTCAAAATTACATATTGAATACCTAGCTCAGGTCATGAGGTCATCACAGATGTTTTCCAAATATTTGAATATTTGAACAAAAAAAAGTTCTTGTCTTCCATAAATGGGAGTATAGAATAATTTATACATAACTATATTAAGACTAATTACTGTGTATGTATAAATTGCTCAAAATGTGATCTAAGGGATATGAACTGTGCATTGAACAAATACACAGGAAAAGAAAATGATTCCAACTTCAGCATTTATGAAACTTTGTGGAGAAAACTGATCCTTGAACTTACACATAACTGAGAAAGCCTGTAAACAGCCAACCATAGACCAAGGTGGAACGGAGGAAATAATAGACACAAACACAAGATGTCTGTGGATGCAGGCATAACCAATGCTCACTGGGATGATGGAAAAAAAGCTTTACAAAATATTATGAAGCAGGCCTTGATAGAAGAGATCGAGTTCTACTGGTGAAGAACTTGGTGCTTTTTAGGCTAACGTACAAGATAGCCCAAATGACAGAGACGTGCAAATATAAGAGAAATTGGCTCGGGCTGAGAGGAGTAAAGGTAGCAAGCACCAATGCAGAACATGGGCTTTATTTTAAAGATGGAAGAGAGGCATTTAACTTCTTAGAAAAGGAGACTTGTGTAATTAAGGGTGAGTTTTGTAAAGATTGGATCACAGAGAAGAAAAGTGTGGATCAGGGAGAACAGATGGTTGTTACAAAAGTCCAGTCAAAGAACATTCTGGGGGCGCCTGGGTGGCTCAGTGGGTTAAGCCTCTGCCTTTGGCTCAGGTCATGATCCCAGGGTCCTGGGATTGAGCCCCACATCAGGCTCTCTGCTCAGCAGGGAACCTGCTTCCCCCCCTCTCTCTCTGCCTGCCTCTCTGCCTACTTGTGAACTCTGTCTGTCAAATAAATAAATAACATCTTTAAAAAAAATTCTGCACTAACCATGGATATTGCACACATAAAGAATTCAACTTATTCAAAGGTGTAGACAAGGAAAAGATTTTTTAAAATTCCACAAGATGCCAGGCATTATTTAAGATATGTTTGCATTGTTTTCATCTAATTGTATGGAAGGTTGATAATGCTATTAACATATAAGAGTTTTTAAAGTTTTTTTTAGATATAGATTTTTTTAAAAAGATATTATTTATTTACCTGAGAGAGAGAGAGAGGAAAAGTGACAAATGGGAGGGAGGGGCAGAGGGAGATGGAGAAGCAGGCTCCCTACTGAGCAGGAAGCCCTACGTGGGGCTCCATCCCAGGACACTGAGATCATGACCTGAGCTGAAGGCAGAGGCTTAACCCACTGAGCCACCCAGGTGTTCTTTTTTTTTTTTTTTTTTTTAAGATTTTAATTATCCATTTGAGACAGAGAAATACAGAGAGAGAGAGAGAGAGAGAGAGAGAGAGACCATGAGTAGTGGGAGAAGTAGACTCCCTACTGAGCCAGAAGCCCAATGTGGGGCTCCATCCCAAGACCTGGAGATCATGGCCTGAGCTGAAGGTAGATGCTTAACCATCTGAGCCCAGGTGCCCCTATGAACATACAGTTTCAAATGAGAAATAATGAAATCAGTTTGGGATATGCTGCATTTGAGATACCTGAGGAATAGATAGTCTAGGATCCAGTTGAGTTTGTATGTAGCTTTGAGGAATGATAAAATATTAAGAGTTATGGATGAAGAGTAAAAACAGGGGGTGGGGGGAGAGGAATGGTCACATCTTAATTTTAAGGTCCAATTTCCTGAACATGGATGATTTAATCAGCTAGGTGTCTGACTCTTGGTATTTTTTTTTAAGGTTTTACTTATTTATTTAACAGACAGAGATCACAAGTAGGCAGAGAGAAAGAATGGAGGAAGCAGGCTCCCCGCTGAGCAGAGAGCTGGATGCGGGGCTTAATCCCAGGACTCTGGAATCATGACTTGAGATGAAGGCAGAGGCTTTAACACACAGAGCCACCCAGGTGCCCCTGACTCTTGATACTGACTCAGGTCATGATCTCAGGATCCTGGGATGGAGCCCTGTGTCTGGCTCCATGCTCAGCAGGGAGTCTGCTTCTTTCCTTCTCTCTGCCCCTCCCTCCTGCTCATGTTCTCTTTCTCTCTCTAAAATAGATCTTAAAAAACAAAACAGAAACAGAGAAATGATTAACTTGCCATAGAACTAGAACAATGGGCTTTCTACCATATCAGCCTGTAAGAGTGGGCAAGAAATATAAGCATTCCCAAAAAGGATTTAGGAAAGCAATTGACTGCCATTTGGGTGCTTGTGTCAGCAAAAGGACAAGTGGATGTGAAGAGAGATTAATATAATGATACAATAGGATAGAAAGGCAAGCCAAGATATTATGAGTGAGGCAATTATTATTAATTGGAGTGAGAAACAGAAAAGAAGAATTAGGATGAATAGTCATTTAGAGGGATTATGGAATTTTGCATTTGAAAAATGCAATTCTCTTTGGGGAAAAAATTGCTGATATGTATAAGTCATCCCTCAGTAACGGAGACTGAACTTAATGGAAGTATTTGGGACTTAAGAGGATGAGGAATTCTAAGGCCAAGCTATTGAGAAGATCACCAACAGAAATACTGAAATTCACACAGATGATAAGAGAACCCAAAGGGATGCCCTAGGCCAGCTGTTCAAGATGGAGGGTGAAGGAGTTGCTTAGTAAATGAAAGCATTGAAGAACCAGGTGGTGTGAGTTCAAGATTATTGAAGAAAGAACTGATGGGGTCCATGATCAAAGGAGTGAGACTGATACAAAGCGAAGGTCAAGCAAAGCTTTATTTCTCGCCAGCAATGAGAATCAAACCCATGGGCTGGCGCCATCTCTTACGGAGATATCGACGACCCCCGGCCTCACAGACTAGCTTTTATAGAGCAAAGGCCATGTGGTTGAGCCTGGCCAATAAGATTGTAACACACAGAGAAAGTTGCATAGTCATGTTAGGTCACACACAGGTGGCCTATTGAATTACAATTTACCCTATAGTAGCTGTTTGAACTAGCCTATCACTGTGGGCAGAATTGGTGCCCTAGTTTTGCACCCAAAAGGCGGGGTTTACATTCTCTGGTGGTTAGGGAGACAGTATGTGTGCTTTACTGATTGGATGTCTCCACCTGGCCTGACTCGTCCTTATATTCTGGGCTCTGTTATCTCCACCGACCTGACCCGTCCTTGTATTTCCCCTCTGTTATCAGGGACTGGTCGACCATATTTTACTGGTTTTCTAGGCTTGCTTCTAAGTAAGTTCCTCTGGGGGAGAGCAGAGTCAGTTTAAGTTTACTGCACAAACAACAAAATGGCTTTTTAACTGAGATGTAGTCACTCTGGCTAAGTAGGCCCTTATAGAACTGCTCTTTCTCTAGACCTATAAGTTAAAGGGAATAGAAGATGGGGTTCATATTTTTGATAACAGACCAGGAAACACCTTCAAACAAAAAATAAATTCCTTGCTTATCTTCCCAATTAACCTTTGAATTGTTACTCAACTAACTTGTGTAAGTAATATGTGAATGTTAGTAGAAATGTCGGTGCCCACCCAATTGTTTTAATTGAGCCACTCACTCAAGGAATTCTGTTGACTGACCACTCCATGCCACACATTGCCCTTTTGCCACCAAACTTCCAAGCAGTAATTTTACCTGATAAATAGTAAGTTCAGCTGGAAGATTTACATCAGAGAGCTGGAAAGAAATCAAATTTGAGGAAATAAAGATGGCATTGCTAATGGGTACATGTTGTTTTCTGCTTACAGAGTCTATATTTCTTGGCTATGAAGACAGGATATAGGAATTGGAGTCAGAGGACCCAGACTTTAGTTCTAGCTTGGCTGTTAACAGGCAGTGTGATTTCATATGAGTCACTTCTTAATTTTAAGCTCCAATTTCCTCATCTACAAATGAAGGAATTTAAAAGTTTTTTTTTTTTCCCCCCAACCTCTTCTAAACTCTGATACTAAATTTAGTTCCCCTGTTTCAGGCGACATATGACCTAATATAGGAGATATTGATATATTGCTAGAAGTCATTTTATATTTGGTTTCTTAACCTTTCTGGTTCTCATTGTTATCATTTACAAAATAGAGATATGAAACCCAATTGTATCTACTCACAGGAAGATTGTAAAGATAAAATATAATAGATTGGAATATGCTAGTTATAAGGAGTATCCTTATCAATAACACATTACTCAAACGCAGAAATACATTTAGATTCTTTTGCCTCCTGATTCTCTCCTTAACATCTCTTTTATTAGCTGAGACCCAGATGCATGTTATTGACTTATTACTGAGTATTTGGGCTTCTACTTTTTATTAGCAAGACAAGAAAGAAAAGAAAAAAAAAAAAGAAAAATTGTGCTACTGGCCAGTGGTGCCAAGAAATGATTTGTAGCAGGATAAAGCTAGAAAGATCTTTTTGAATTATCATGGATTTCTGTTCACCACAATGTCTTCCATGTCCTCATAACCACACACACACACACACACACACAAAGTAATCAAGAACTGCCTAGTTAATTTGGATAATTAACTTTTTTGTGTGTGAGTTATACTTCTTAAGCCATTCTGTGATCTCTGAATCCACTGTTTCTGTTATGCTTGTAATACCTGTATATCATCTTTCTTATCTATACAGAAGGTGGTTGTGAAAATGGAACAAAATGGTATTTGCAACAGCACATTGTAAACCATAAAACACCCACAATGCTTATAACCATTAACCACTAAGCCATGTAGGACATTTCCACTGCATATGTCAATTTTCACAAATAATAGTTTTACTCAAAGTCTTATCTATAAGTTTAAATTAAGTATGTCATTTTAAAATCAAAAGCTATTAGGAACAGAGTGTCCCTCTGTGTAAAACTTTATCCAATTTATCCAATGAGGACTATTTTGAACATTAATGTTGAAGTACGATAAGAATATTTTAATGATGATCAAAATAAAAAGAAGAAAATGTGATATTGTGGAGAAGAATAGATAAGATTTTACCAATATGGGAAATGAAACAAGATTTCAAAATCCGAGTTACTTATATTACCCACGAAAAGTTTCATTTTATCAGGAGTAGATCATTTGAACAAGTCTTAAAGGGCAACAAAATCAATTGATACTCTGGACCTAATGCTCACCAACAATAAATAATGAGGTCCTGGTGTGGTGAAGGAAAAAACAGGAAATTTTGTGAACTATATAGTAGAGAAGGAAGGAAACCTTGGGGATAAGACAGATAGGTGTTGTTGGCTTTGGGAGAGAAGGTTTCTTAAAATAGAGTAAAAATGTATGTGTTATTCAGTAGCCAGATTTTCTGGAGGTAAATAGGGTTAAATATAAATGGGAAACTTCAAAAACAGAATAGCAACTCTAAAAAATACATATTTACAAATAATACCTAAAGGGTATTTTATACATATGTATATGTATATATGTGATACCTAAATGGAAATATATCAAAGATAACTGTAATTAGGTTCAGAGCTCTCTGATAGCTTGCAGTGTAAAACCACACTTCGGAGTCATGGCTGCCCTATTCCCGCCTTCCATGGGCTGAAATGACAGGTGGAGGAATCAGGAAGAGGAAGAGAATACAGCTTCTTCTAAGGTAATGCAGATGTCTTTGTGACATGACTCATGGTCAATAAGAAGAAAAGAACTCTTCCACATAATTTAGTCTAAAATTAAGTGAACAGGTAAGGTATCTCGTGAGGGTTGTTGTTGGGAGAACAACACATGCAGGGCAATGTCTGACTTTGCTTTTTTTTAAAGATTTATTTGTTCATTTTAGAGAGAAAGAGAAAGCACATGCACCTGCAAGCACGGGTTGGGGGAGCTTAGAAGGAGAGACTCATACCCAGACTCCTCACTGAGGTCAGAGCCCAGCACAGGGCTCCATTCCATGACCCATGAGATCATGAACTGAGCCAAAACCAAGAGTCAGCCACCCAACCAACTGAGTCACCCAGGTGCCCCTATTTTTTTTGTTTTTTCACATAGGGACCAATAGAGAAACAGAAAGAAAAAGAGAGAATAAAATTGTATCCAGGCTCTAAGACCATTCAGATATCTGTAATCCTTTTTTTTTTCATATTCAGGACTTGAAATATTCCTCTATGGAAGCCCATTATGATCATGCCTTAAAACCCACACTAGATTCGGTGAAGACTTCCATGTCACGAGAGAAACAAAAACAAGGAGGTTAAGGGACTTAAAGGGGAAAAAGGCTGTAAAGAAGTGAGAGTGAGAATTCCACCTCACGGGAATACTCTCAACAAACAAGGGGAACCTGCACTGGCCCAGGACAAGTGTGTGGAGATCAGATCCTGCAGGATATGTGGTGCATGTAGGCAAGCTAGCAACATCAAGGCACAACCTCTTCCATCCCACCTCCCAGCTATAAGAAATTCAGGTTTATCATTGAGCACACAGAGTAAAATAATGTCTAAACCTTTTAGAAGTTCATTTTCTGTGGTTTTTTTATTTCTTATTTTCCTACAGATAGGAAAGGGACACATGCTACTCCCATCCTTTCCCAGCCAGAGGTAGGGAATCTTCAACTTCAGGTAGGTAGACAACTTCAGAGTGGGTGGCAGACATACAGTGGGTGGTTTATGAAGAACATATGGACAAAGAAAACCGGTGAATCTGATTTCTGGAACAACCTTTTCCCCTCCCATAGAGGAAAATGCCACATGCTCCATGGCCCTTGATTATGTTTGAGGATAGTAATATTTGGGTTTTGGATCTAAGTTGCTCTATGTGACATGACAGACACTGAGAGAAATTATCCCACTAGAACAGAGAAAAGGTTGGAAGTTTTGAGGCTGTCGCAGTTACAGTAGGAAATTATTGCAGGATGGCCAGAAACTAGCCATGGTGGTCCTAAGAAAACCATCCAAGAGTCACAGGGAAAATAGGCTGGTCAGTGAGTAGAATCACATACATTTTGGAGAATGAGCTGCTCAGCTCAGAACTGATTTTACTAGACAGAACTGAGTGCATTCCATTTTAGTAAAAGTATTAAGTTTCAAAAGCATAAGAAACTGTATCGATGTGCTGGTAACCCGTCTGTACACCCTAGCATTCCCCATTTGGGGGCACAACAACCGAAGGACTTCCAGGTGCAAACACTGCGATTCTGTGCTTTAGGGCTTTCTCTGGACCATAAAACATACTCAGGTTGCAACACTACATAAAGTACTTTGGAGTTATTGCCTCCCTTTTACCCCCCTAGAAGTCCTTCAAAAAAAGACTTGACCAGAATCGACAGGTAAACATCCTCATTTCCTTAGCTCTGAGGCAGAACAATTCTAAAGCATGTTCTACACTGTCTCCTAGAATCCCCAAGTAGTAGTGAGCCTTTATTGTCCATCAAAGTAACCTACAAAATAATACAGTCTTAATGGGTTTCTTTCTCATCCTTAAGTCACTTCCCTATTCCTCTTACAGTGCTCCCAGGAATCACCTCTCTGAAAAACATTCTGATATTGAGAAAGCTTATTGGTAATGGAAGGAAAAGTCCAGTATAGTGGATTTCTGGAAATGATAGACAATCCCAGAGTACTTATTGGAGATTCTTGGATAGACTAATCAGACCAGAAATCACACTTATGCCTAAGCCTCTTGCAATCAGATTCCAAGAAATAAGGTACCAGTGAGAGAATTGATGCTCAAGGTTAGTGAAGAGTAAATGATTTATAGATCCCTTCTTCAAAAGTTTATCTGTCCTTGTTGAGGGCACATATAGTCCAGAAAACTTTAATGTGATCATGAAATTATACTGGTTATTTTGATATTTTTAGAAAATAAGAAGCGAGTGTAGAAGAATGGAGAAGGCAAGATTTGCCCTGATTTTAAAAGTAATACTCAAAGAATGTTTCAAATTCTATAATGATGAGCTTAAAACAAAATCAGAATTATTTCTAAAAATAGATGCTTTGTGGCCATTTTTCTCAAAAAGTGGTAATAATTAATAAATAGCATTACAAGTTAAACTAATTCCCTTTCTCAATAGATTCACTGACACAGTAGGAGAAAATTATCTGTATCCTGATTGCAAGGCAACTTAGTTTCTCATGATCTTCTCCTAAATAGGAAGAAATTGAGTGAATCTCCACTTAAAGATGATTGGAAAGTTGATATGTATTATTCTAGCCAGGCGATACGTATTATGACTATCAACCTTGGAAATACTAACATTTCGTACAGGATAATTGTCTATTGGGGAGAGGCTTTCCCATGCACTGTAAGTTGTTTATAAACATCCCTGGTCTGCCCCCAGTAGATGCCAGTAGCATTCTCCATCCCTGCCATGACAACCAAAACCATATCCAGACATTACCCAATGACCCTTGGGGTGCAAAATCCATTTTGATTAGTGGAAGGTCTCTTGAGGCATGCCTAATATCTTTCCTAGGGAACATATTTTCACTAAATGTATATAATTTTGCCAGTGATTTTGTGTAAAAGGACATTGTGAGGGAACCAAGATATAAATTTATCTCAACTGGCCAGTATTCAGACTCAGTGCAATGAATTTCTCATGGATAGTTATAAATTTCTACATTTAAATTCAAATAGCAAATTTCATAGGTATAAGTTAAAGGAGACCTGTCTTGGGAAAAGTCTGATGATTTAAATTAATCATAAATTCAATATAATGCAAAAAAGTATTAAAAGCTTTTTAAAAAAATAATGCAAACTTAAGTGTCATTATTAGAAGAATAAGGTTCAAATCAGGGATGTTGATACAACCACTGTAATTTGGTCTTATAAGTACTGTGGTCACTTGTATATCACATTTTGAGAAGAACAAAGGTTTAAGAGAAGTATCAAGATTTTGAGAATTTTAGCGTCCAGATAATTTGAGTAATAACCAAGGGAAACCAGAATGTTAAGAACGGAGAAGAAAAAGCCCAGGCAAGGATGGAGGGAAAGTAATAATATTGGAAAGGCTGTCATGCGGCAGATAGAGTACATTCCATTTTGCACAGAGAAAACTTAGGAACTAACGAGTGGGAGCAATAGGAATCTACAAATGAGAAATCACAACTACCCCACCATGAAATAGACTACCTTGCAAAAGGAGCAACCGATCCTTTAGTCATGGCTAGGTAATGCTTTGTCTGGGATACTGTAAAAGTGCCATCTATTTTAGAACTATTAACTCAAACCTTTAAAATTGTCTTAATTCTGAACTTATAATTTTATGTGAATTTTACTCTATTAGTAACTGCCCAGAACATTTCTGTTTTACTGTTAAGGAGGTAATTTATTTTCTTTGTTATCTTCTAGTGAAGTATCTAATTCTAACTATGCAAAGCATTTAAATGTATTATATTTTAAAACTCTCGCAAACTACAAGTTGTCTCATCGTACTTTTCAAAATAAAGATTCATTTATTCATTCATTTATTTTGATGAGCCTAGTTAGACTCTGTTCTCAGGAAAATGCTCTTCTGAATATATCTGTCAAATTTTATTAATAAATATTGTTAGAGGTTACTAACTCCTGGGCTCTGGGGATCTATGTCCCCACTGGTCAAGAATCCTTTGTCTATTTACTACTGGTAAATTTTGTACTATTTATTTCATCTTTAAAAATTCTTACTTTTTTTTTTAAAGATTTTATTTATTTGATAGAGAGAGAGAGATCACAAGTCGGCAGGCAGAGAGAGAGGGGGAAGGAGGCTCTCTGACTGATGAGGGACTCGGTCCCAGGACGCTGAGATCATGACCTGAGCTGAAGGCAGAGGCTTAACCCACTGAGCCACCCGGGAGCCCCTAAAAATTCCTACATTTTTAAGGTAAGCTACGTAACATAGCCTTTAACTTAGACTTTAAGAAGAAGTAGATTGTTTCCCCATTATATTTAAAAGTTATGAGTTAATAAGAAGGAAATAATATGTGTCTAGAACAAGGTAGGTATAAAATGGCTTAAACATTCATGTTCAAACATTTTACTGTGAAAAAGGAGAAAAAGACCAAACTCATGCTTTCCTATCAGATTACTCTCAAAGGCCAGAGTTTTAAATCAGTTGCCAGCTAACTGTGGGACTGAAACTTACAGAAAGTAATTGAAGGATCATCTCATTTCCACAGCGACTTTTCTTTTGCAGGAAAAAATAATCAGCGAGAGATGAAAAAGTATATTCCTTTACACACTTGTCTTTTGCATTTTTATTTTTCAAATAGCACAACCTGAGCAAACATTTTTGACATGTTTTCTTGAATTCATTATTCTTATGGAAAAATAATAGCACACAAGGATCCACCTTTTCTTTGCACTTAGTTGTGCAAGGCATATTAGTTCTTATTATCCTTACTACTCTGGGAGGTTGGTATTATTACCTTTTTCTTTTAAAGAATTTACGTATTTATTTGAAAGAGAGAGAATGAGAGAGAGAGCACAAGAAGGAAGAGGGTCAGAGGGAGACCAGCAGACTCCCCACTGGGCAGGGAGCCTGATGTGGGACTCAATCGGGACTCCAGGATCATGACCTGAGCCGACCGGCAGTTGCTTAACCAACTGAGCCACCTGGGTGCCCTACCCTTAATTTACTAATGCGAAAAGTGAGAGAAATGAGGCAACTCGTAGCTAGTAAATGATAGTATTGGAGTTTAATCACAGATTTACTCGAATTATTCTGCTTTTTATAGAGAAAATCGTATGTATGAAATCAGCATCTTCATGTTGTTCTTAACGACTTTTTACGAGTTTGCAGTTTCCTGGACAGCAAGATGAACAGATGTAAACAAAAGTACATTTCATGGCTGTATCTTTAAGTCTATGAATGTAGATGCACTTAATGAACGTTAAACTCCAGAAAATAGAGGTGGTATTCTTCCCCTGCTTGTCTAAAGGGCAGGTTTTCCTTTCAAACTCAGTCTTCCTTACGGGGTCACTTTGTCCCAAAATGGTGCCGCATATATATATTTTTTTAAATCAAAAAATCCACAGTTGTATTAAGAAATATTTTATTAACAAAACAGTAAATTCCACTTGCTTAGCATTTCCAATAATGGATAAATTGGCCTTGCAACAGAAAAAAACAAAACAAAACCCTTAGATACCCAATCACACAAAGTACTAGAAGGGTGGGGTTATGTGGCCTTCCTTTGATGTCTTGGGGACTGACCACCTCACACATTATTGTAGTATTTGTGTTTGTTTGTTTGTTTTGAAAGGCAACACATTACATGGATAAAAAAGAAGCATACTCAATCAGAAAAGTTACAGTCTAGACATGTAATCAAATTTATGCCAGGTAGTGTGAAATCCTGTTGACTGCAAACTATTCATGGAACCCGGATACATTTGGTATGAAGATACTTAGGATCTTATTCATGTCTTTTTTTTCTCTCTAGCTCATGTTCCTCTCTCTCCTTTCTCCATTCAAAAAGAAAGAAAGAAGAAAAAAAGAAAAAAATTGCTAGATTTTGTGTAGGCCAATAACATTAGAAGTATTTTTACTGACAATATTAGATTACATCATTGCATGAAATTTTAAAATTTATGCTGGAAAGAAACAATGAAATCAATCTCAAACAACATGCTTCATAGATATACTGCTTAAAAATACCATTATTTATTTTCTATCAGATTTTGGAATCTTTCCAGATGGAAACTAGTTCAAGTTCAGTAGATCACATGGAAAAGCAATTGTTTCTTTTTAAAACCTCAAGATGTAAATTAGTGGTTTCATATTTACCTTCTTATTTCACTGGCTTTCCCTGAGTAAGACTGAATGAGAGGCAAAAAAAAAAAAAAAAAAAAAAAAAAAGACATGAATTCTTGAAGCTAGCAACTTAAAAAAAAGAAGAAAATCTGAAACACAAGATATGGATACTAAATTTTAGTTTTAAACCTCTACTTTCTGGGTCATGAAAAGCCTTTAAGACTTTTCACACACCACAATTACTTGGCAACCATAGATAGTGGTGATTTGCTATAAATTATACATATTTCTAAGGTGCTGTATGTCTGAAATCCAGGCCACTTCTTGGCTTTTTTCATCATCTAAAGTATCACAAAAGATGTTTTGCATTTTTTTTGCCTTTGCTGATTAAAGCTAATTATAAAGTTATTCTCTTTTATGAAATCTAATATCATTCATTTAGGAGATGTTAAAGTAATGCGATCAATTTTTACTGAGGCATCACCTTCCAATCTAATAATGCATTTCCTTTGCATTGCCTGCTCATATTAATAATTTATTGCTATGAACATCGTTGATACAATATGCAAAAACAAGTGTATAATTTATACTTTTCTATTACTTATTTTGTGTTAAACTAAAGCTATATTTAATGGTATATACGTAAAACCAGAGAAGTTAAAATATGGTCAATAATCAACAAATAATGATTTTTTTAGATGGATAGTAATACAGAATCAAAAATTACTGAAAATACTTTCTTAGTTGAGAAAATGTTTACTTTCCAAAGTGTTCATCATGCATATCAGGTTCAGAGACTATATATATATATATATATATATATATGTATATATACATATATATATGAAATTTTATTGGAAATAATAAAGTTTTTAATTGCAGCAGCCAGGGTTAAGGTATAGATTAACCAATTTTGCCTCTGTAACCTCCCTTACATAATGGTTCATATTCATGCAGCAATATACCAGTGATGTTCTATTTGATAAGGTTCCATTTCATTAGGGACTAAAATATTCTCAGGGTTTCTTGAGAGCATGATCTCAATGAAGCAAATCACCCCATTTGTCACCAATACCTTGGCACAACTATCTTCCTTCCTTCCTGCTTTTCAATTTGTCAGTAAACATTTGTTGTTACATATATGCTCGGGTTTTCCATCATATCTGATGGATTCCTCTGGATTGGTTTTGTGTGTGTGTGTGTGTGTGTGTGTGTGTGTGTGTGTGTGATTGTAAATGATTAAAGTATGTGGAAAATGTGAGTATTGGGGGAGAAAAGAAGATTATAAGATACATATGTATATATTTTACCTTCTAATTCACACCTTCGTACAAATACTAAAACTTAATTGCAACAGAATGAAAGCTGTACATGTTAGAAAAAAAAAGTAGCTGAGTTTTTTATATACATTCATACATATCTTCCTTAGAATAAACACTACATTGTAATTTTTTTAAAAAAGTAAGTAACTGTGGCAATTTATAATGGTGGCAAAAAAAAAACCAACCCTGAAATAATTGTTGCTCTGATGTCATAAAACTCCCTATACTTAGCAACACTTATAACATTGAATTTACCAAAAATGGCTGAAGAGCAGAGATATATTTTGCATTTTCTATACAACAGGCTATAAAACGTCACTTATCACAGTCCAGAAAGCACACAGAGATGGATTTTATATAAACATATGTAATAACATATTAAGCGTGCATGAAAATTTCCCAATGATTGCATCTATGCCCTCTTGGTTTTTTGTTTGTTTTGAAATTTTAGTGTGAAATGTGCCTTATATTTCACATTGTTGAAAATAAGGCCTCCATACTTTTTTCCCTCACAACCAGAAAGGGGCTTTTTGAATGTGTTCCTACACGAGTCTTCAAAAAAGCCAGCACTTTGTTTCAAATGCAAGTTCCAACCACTGCTCCAGTTGCGCCAGGTGGCAAACCCAAAGGTTTGCAGGTTGGGTCATTCAAAATGACACAGTCTTCTCTGGCAATCGGACTAACTGACTTCTCAGGAAAGCACTAGCACTTTGGCTAAATCCAGGATCATAGGTAGCTTCTTTTTTTTTTTTTTTTTTTTTTTTTGTGGTGTGTGTTGTGTTTTTGTGTTGTGCCTTGATGTTGTAATACTCCTTTGCTTTATGAATGCGTGCGGTCATCACTGTCTTTTAGAAATGTTCCAGCAACATAAAGACAGGCAGAGTAAATGAAAACACTGTGGATGTTAGGGAATTTATTGGCCCCTGTTTTTTTTTTTGTTTTTTTTTTCCTTTCTTTTTTGGAGAAACAAGAGCATGAGATACTTTTTATTTTTTAAAAACAGTCTTTCCTTCCTGATTGCATTCCCTGTCTTCTTTTGTATGTGCTTCGTAAAAAGGAAAGTAAATAAGTTTATATTATGTCTCAGATAAAATGAAGACTACTTCTATACAAGGGTCTTTTTAAGATCTTGGGATCAGACGTAATACTCTTTATCCTTGTTTTTCTTATTTTTGTTGGCGCTTTTCGCACTGCTGGGTTGTTTCTCCTTTACGACAGCCCCATTGGACTGTGCTGAGTTACTGATGTAGTTTCGACTCTCGTCCACGTGGTATGAGCCTTCATCCCGGTTCCTGTACTTGTACATGGCATAGAGGAGGATGAGGATGCACAGGGCGGCAGCAGCTACTATCCCCACCACCATGCCCGTGGTGCTACTGGACTCCCGGATCACTTCCGCTGAGCCTGGGTATGGCTCTCTCCCGCCTGCTCGGGTTGGGTTAGCTATAGGAAAGAGGGTGAGAAAAACAGCGTGATTACTGAGTTCACTGAACCCCCGAGAGCTATATTAACATTCACTATCTATTTCCATGCCTAATGGAATAACACCTACTGCTTTAGGAAAAGTCTACTGCTGCTAAAGGTAGCAATCCCTATGCCTCGTGGTCACAAAATACTAGGGACTATGAATCAAAGGACTGGAGAGATTTGTCTCCATCTGTTCTTTATCACAGATCAGTTTTTTTAACAAGATTTTGTAAGTGCAGCCCCAAATAAGCTTCATGTAGCTCTTAAGGGCCACGTTGATGTGGCAGGTGAAAAATCATAAAGCCAACATGGTAAATAAAGTTAAAATGACACTATGTTTTAATACCAGAGAGTATTAATTTAGCAATCAAACTGATGTTCATATTGAACACTAGGGTTAACTCTAGACTCTGAATTATGATAGCTGAACTTAGTATTACTTTAGAAATCATATTGCCTCATACACTAATGAATACGGTATTGAACAATAGGATAATCCAGGCATTCTGAAGACTTCTCTCACTCTTTTGTAAAAGCATGATGTTAGTCACATCTTTACAAACTAAAACAAAACTGAATAGTTTTGGAGGTTTATTTATTCATGTAAGTATATATGCATCGCTGATCCATTAGCAGTGGTTGGGTGGCCACCAAAACTAAATTTGGGAAGGCGAAGTAGGAAAATTCTTTTTTCTCAGTTTTACAGACTTTCTAAATTGGGTATAAGTCAAAATTCAGTACTTAATAGATAATAATGAATAAAGGACTGGCTAGCCTACTTTTCTTCAACTGGCAAGATTCTCCCTCAAGTCTTTCCCAACTATAAATAAAGCTCTTCCATGGATACAAGAAATGGATTACAGGGTTCATTAATGTCTTCTCCAGGGCATAGTCAGGCACTGAAAGTAATGAGAGACGGAGAGAACAAGTCCTGGGATTTAATTTGCGAATAGGAGCTGGGGGGCAGGGAGAAAGTTTTTCTTTACAAAATTAACTTTTTTTGGGGGGGGATTTTTAAAATAGAAACTGTACAGAGATAAAAATCTATCCTATCTTTGACTCTCAGGTCACTATTTCTCTATGGATTGTGTTTTCTTTCTCTGAATCTCTGTCTTCTCCTTTGTCTTACAGAAAAAAAAAATTACTTTTCAGGTTTAGTGAATTAAAAATGTTGTAATTTTCAAAATATTTTTTGCAAATTATACAGAATGAATTAAAGATTGTATACATATCAGACATACTGGTATGTGTATATAAATGGGGTGTGTGTTTATACAGAAATTGAACAGTTCAAGACTAAAACTGTGCTTTTTACTATTATTAAATATCATTTAGTAGCTATTTTTAAATATTTCTACAAAAGTTCCTATTAAATATTGGTAGTCATTTACCAGCTATAGCTCTGTACAGCTTTGTGATGCCATTTTTCAAACATCACCAAGATTTCTTCTACATCATGGGGGAGTGTCTTGCTGTCACTTTCCTTTCCTTTCCCAAATAAAGCCTTACACATAGAGCCACTGACAAAGTAACAGTTCTCAGGCTCAAAGCAGCAATATGCTGTGTTCTGGAGCTGTAAAATGTATCAGGTGAAACACTTCAATGCAATGTCACTACTGAGTTTACAAAAGCCCATGCAATGTTGTTGAATAAAAAGCCTTGTTGTTGCCAAAGGGGAGGGAGACAAAGACTATAATCCACGGCATTTGATTACAGGAAATTAATTTCCTCTTAAAAAGAATAGAACCTACTGCAGGAACTCTGTCACTCCCTCACAAACCAAAGACAGCGCCTGCTCTTTCAAAGACAGCCATCTTTGCCCAGGTCTGCCAATTAGCTCAGCTGCAGAACTTTCACTGAAGGACAATTTGTTACTTGCTCATTTGTGGATCCCTCTTTTAACATGGTGTCTTCATGCTAAAGGAAGGGTTTTATTTAAGTGGTACTTAAATCTTTTCCTCCATCCTGATGGAATGTCTTTATTTAAACACATTTTTCATAATGATCTCACTTTGTCAGAGAAGAATGGAGAGAATGGATATAAAACCCTAATCATATAGTTCATGCTAAGAAGACTTGAGAGTTTTAATGAAATGCAGGGTTGAAATGTTCTGTACTAAGAGTATATACGTTCATTTTTTTTTCTAGCTAGGAACTGGTATCATAAATGGACTATTTTATCCAAGAATTTTAATCTTATTTTTATCTGATCTAATATTTCTGATATATTTTCACAACAACCATGTAAGTAGCACAGCAACAACAAGTTGATGTTAAAATTAGAATGAGATGCAAAGACCAAAGCAAAGCCTCAATTTTGCCATACAGGCATTTGATAAACACCTCCTATTTAAGGAAAATACTCGCCTTTTTTTGCAACTCCAGCCAAAATGTTGCTTAAGTCACATGCAGGACTAAAAATATCTCTGTAACCCACATGTAAATAAAGATTCTAAATATCATTTTTTAAAAATAACAGACCAAAAAATGCCAAAACCCAATGATGAAACTTTATCTTTTTTCCCCCTGATTCACGTTTAAAAATTAATAACCACCACAGTTATTATTATAGGTCTGTTTGCAATATATAGTTGCTTCCATATCTCACTGATTATTTAATGATTTTTTTCTGTTTTTGCTTTACACCTGAAGGTAAGTGACATTTTTCTTAACCTTTGTGCTAAGATTAGAAGTATTTATACACCAAAGACATCTCTCCCAGATGTGCAATAAAAGGCTAGAGAAATATGGGGTGCCTGGGTGGCTTAGTTTATTAAGCTTCTGACTCTTGGTTTCGGCTCAGGTCATGATCTCAGGGTCCTGGGATTCAGCCTCATGTTGGGCTCCCTGCTCAGCACAGAGACTACTTACTCGTCCCTCTCCTCCTCTCTCTGTTCCTACAGTTCTCCCCCACTGTCTCTCTCTCAGATAAATAAATAACATCCTTTTTTTTTTTTTAAAAGGCTAGAGAAATTTAAAAATATTTATAAATTATACATGTGGTTTCACTTATTAATGGTTTATTTTGATGTTTGCTGGAAAAATTTTGAGGAAATTTCATATTAATTTAAATGTAGAGAATAGTAGAAATGGCCAAAAAAGCTAAATGCCTTCTTATATAATTTGGTGGAAATTTATATCAAAAAGGATACAGAGTTATCTCTTAACCCTTTGTAGCAATAAGAAAAAAGGAATTTGAGATCCATACGCAATTTTATTTCATGCACTTGAGAATTTTGCATTCCCTTCACACTCCATAATACACTAAATCAAGACATTTTAAATAAATGCGACAATCTAAATATGTTTTCTCAGCAGTGCTAAAAACCAAACAAATGAACTATGCTTTACTTTCACTCTATCTACCTTTTCCTGTCCCAGCATGTGATGAGAACACTTGCAAAACAGGTAAAAGAGAGTCAAGGAGGGAGCTGAGAGAATGGAATACATACACATTAGGGGTAAGTCCGTCAATGGTCAAAAGCTAGCAGACTTTGGGGTGAAACTAAGCTAAATGAACCAGAGGTACAGAGAGCCCAGGTCAATAGAAAATTTGAGCAGGACCAGGGATGAATACTGAATAAGCCAGAGCACCTAAGGGTCCTTTTTCCTGACTGAAAACAGGCAAGTAAACATCCAGCTGCAGGGGTGACACATGTATTTTGATTTGAGGCTTAGGTTGGAAGCCAAAAAAAAAAAAAAAAAAAAAGAGAGAGAGAGAGAAAGAGAAAGAAAAAGAGTAGATGAAATATCCTAAGTGCCCACTGAGACCCCATTTCAATGATTCATAAAGTAGGAAAGCATCATGAATGATACACAATTTATGTGAACACTAAAACAACAGATGATCTTCCTCCTGTGTCATTCATGCCCATCATCATGTAACCCTCAGAGTCCCCTGGAATAGAATAAACTACAAGGTCTGCTACCTGTGAGGGGAGCTCGTCCACACCCCTGAAGGACAGTATGAAGGCTTCTGATACCGCCTAAATGATTCCGAAGCTACTGACTGCACTGGCAAGGACAAAGAGCCATCGAAAGGGTTATAGCCTCTTTCATAGAAGCTACTTTTCAGATAAATGGCTGTGAAAGTATTCCTCGGAGCCAGAGATGGGTAAACAGTGCTATCTTAGAGGACAGATAAAAACTGATTTTTAATTCTCTTTTTATCTCTCAAATATTTGGAAAGATCTGACAGTCTCTTTCAGAAGCCATCTACATGGTCTGCTTTGGCCCAGATTCATCAAGAATCCTGTACATCAGCTCTATGTATTTCCTTGTTTTGCACTGTCTTATTAACACCATGATTATTTAGGCAGGCACAGTCTTTCAAGTATTAGGACCCTAATTAACGTAGTTCCACACTATACCCTAACCCAGTTTATTCATATGAGATAATTCATTGTGGAAAATGTTCAGAGCAAAAGATACATCCCTGTGCCTTGTCATATAAAAAGAATAAAAATGCATTTGTACTTTCCCAACAAATTTAAAAATGAAATATTTAAAATTTTAGCTTATCCATAACTTTGCTGAGATAGTTATTTTAAACTACCACAACAGGAAGAGAAATTGTCCTGATGTATGTTCTTTCTTTATTTTTGACAGCCTTTGGCACTACATCTGTGAAAGAACATCATTTCCCCAAATAAGAACTCATTTAGATCGAGTTAAAAACACATGGAACAAACATGCTTAAGTGACACATGAGGCTATGGCAGAGAACAGAAGAGAGAAGACTTTTTGTGGTAGGTCTCCCTCCTCACCAGTTCCTTTGACCCTCTGCCACCAAACCCTTTGCTCCTTTCTGCTCTTCCTTCTACTTCTTCCCCTCTCTACCTCTTCTGGGTGGCCCTCTCCTAGCTCATGACTTGTCTTTGAAAATGGCCTTCAGAGAGCATAATGGGTCAGCAAGGTGTTCAATGAGTGATAAAACCTATTGCCAAGCTCCTAATTTCAAATCCCAATACAAAAGAGTCTTTACTGGCAAAAAAAAAAAAAAAAAAAAAAAAAAAAAAAAAAAAAAAAGTCTAAATGTAATTGTTTCACTAGAACATAGTCTTTGTGTTTCATATTGGAATGGCTTACCTTATCATTTAACCTTCTAAATTTGTTTACAGAATAAAATTATATACTCTATCACAATAAATGCTTTTCTATTACGAATTTTAAAAACTTTGGTTAGGCAGATAGGGATGTGTAGGGCACATTAAGTCATTACGCTTTGCACTGGAGCCTCTATTTATCAGTTTACCACTGTCAGATTATATCTAGTCATAACCTTAGTTTAGGCAAATGGGGAATATAAAGCCCACATTTACTTAGCAAGATGATTCACAACTGAAGTCTAAAATAACATTGCATTCTGGAAGGTAAATTTTTGAACATTAGCCAATTTTTCCAAAGAGGCTTCACTCTGCAATGGAAAGTGTCTGGCATCCTTTGGTTATTCTTTCTGAGAATGGAAAAACAGCAATCAGATATTGTTATGAAAAAATAAAACTGCTCTTGATTTATGTTCCTAAAATACTTTTCGAGAAATGATGTTTAAAGCCCTAATTCCTGTCACATAAAATGAAGGTTCGGTGGGTGGTGGGACCTTATATTTCCATTGGTGAGTTCACCAAAGCAATAACCATGCTATAAGATGCTCTTTTTATCACTCAAATTGTCATTTTTATGAAACTATTTTGTATACTTGGATGAGCTGTTCTTTCACTGTAACCTTATTATATTTATGTTGTTTCCAAACTTAGCTTTGTAGGGTAAGATTACAGTTTCCAGGCAATTCTTATTGTTGGTCTTATTTCTTCACTATAGACTCTTTCTGTAGAGGTATGTCATCAACCATGACCCTATCACATCAAGGATGAAGCAAGAATTTCACTATATACTGACGACAATGAAAATTCTGCTTTTGAGTTTGAAGGAAAAAATATAAGAGACTTCCAATTTAAAATGGTATCATAATGATAAAAATTGATTAAAATGATAAGAAATGATAAATGATTAAAAAAACAGAATATGAGCTATATATTTCGGATCAGGAGGGGTATATAAAGGATTATAGAACTCCATAATGCTCAACATATATCATCCTGCCACCTGGAATTGTTAGATATCCTATCTTACAATATCCTTTTTAAAAATTATTGGCAAGATGCATTTATTGAAATTTTTTCTAAGAGTCTTTGACCAGTCTTTCTGGTTTTATCATTAAGTAAAAGTGATCAATTTTAAATTTCTGTCTCCACCCCTTGTAGGAAAAAGTTGCCTAAAATGATTTCATTAGGACAGAGCACTGTACTGTGTTTAATAGATGTAGAAATTATTATAATTCTAGGCTAGTCTTGAAAATGGTTTCAGATTTATGGGGGAAGATTTGATTTTTCCAGTACCCAGTTTCATTAATACTGTGAAAAGAAAATTGGAATTGTAGGCTCCTGGGGTGTTTGTAAATTGAGATTAGCACAGTTTTGTCCCTCATCTCCAGAAAAATAAAGTTTATTATTTTTTCTGCCTCTGTGCTTCAACACAACCTGGATCAGAAGAAACAATCATGATGCAACCCCTCAAAAGGATGCATGTTTAAATGCCACAGCTGCAGGAAAGCAGGTAGTCAAAGATCTGTATGCATGCGCTAATTTCAACTCACTCTGTAGTTTTTTGAAAGGTGATGAATGCTGGATGTTTCGAATCCCTCCCATTTTCTCTTGCCATCAACTCCACCCATGCTTTGCATATTCAGAAGTTTGCTCATGCGGGTCAGACAAAAGGCTTGAGGGAGGACATGTCTGACATGTCTTAGCCCTTCTAATAAAATGGAGATTCAGAAAGAACTTGGAAATCAATAAGCCTTTGCTACCTGTGTGGCTGCTTGGCCTAATATTTTCCTCTTTCAAAGATACAAAGGCACCTGCATGAAGGGATGTACAGAGGACACCGCTGGTGGATTGAGAGATTATCTTCACCAGAGATCTCAGTGCTACATGAGAGGGTATGCTAGCCTCAGAAAAACTCATCCTGTGCCTGGAGGACAGGAAGCACCAACTAGGACAAGCTACTACCTCAAATGACAGCACATGGGACTAAAAAGGCAAGGGACAATCATACCCTGTATGACTTTGGTCACAGTGAAAACTAATAGGGCAACACACACATTCTCCCTCATCTCTGGGAGAAGCCAGAGGATCATGGCATTTACAGAAGCCCGTTCTTCAATCACCGAATACTTTGTAAACTGTGCGTCTATAGCTTAGTCATCTGCAGGCTTCATAAACTTTAACATGGTCATTGTGCCCATAAGGTTTTATCAGAACCCTTGAAAGTGGCAAGGTATTTACTGAAGTATCAGACCTTCATGGTCTGCCCACAGCTACCTACACAAACTTGTCTTCACTTTCTCTCAAAGGAATCTGCAGTCATAATTTTATTGCTGTCCCTCATTTTCACATGTCAATAAAATTCTACCTACATGCCTGGATCATATGATCTTTCAATACTACTTATCCCTCAAAATTAACTTAATGCTCCATCTTTTGTGAAGTTTCTTAAGAATATTCATTCCTTCTGTCAACTAAAACATAGAGAACCAGAGTTAATGTCTGAAGGACTGTGTTAGGTCTGAAGGACTGTGTTAGGTCCTCGGGGTATAGTGGATAACCATACACACTTGACACTGCCTTCATGGACCTTGAGTATCCAACCAAGAATCATATGGTTAAACTTAAAGCAACAGCTGGAACATGTGTGATGAAAGAAAAGGGCAGTACCATGCAGGAGTAGATCAAGGGTTTCTGATTTAGACTGGAGAGTCAGAAAGACCTGACTTGGTGACATTTATGCTGACACATGGAAAAGGTTTGGAGACTAGACAAGTAAAAAGTGGGCAAAAGAGTCTTCTAGTGAGGAGGAATGAGGAGGAATGACCTTGTGGAAAGAAAGCTTGTTTTTCAGAAACTTAACAAAAACCAGAATGGCTGTAGCACAGTGAATGTTGGGGGAGGGTGCGAAGAAATTTGAAGGTGGATATAAAACTTAACATACGGATTATAGGCCATACAATGGCCTCAATGATCTCATCTCAAGATGAGATCAGCATATTTGACTTTATAAAAAGCAACAATTTTATTGGGAAAAAAGAGTCACTAACCAAGTGAAAATGCAAATAAAAAGGAGAGGAAAAATATGTGTAGCATATATAACACACTAAGAGCTAATACCTCTAAAATACAAGGAGCATATATCAAGTGACATGAAAAAGACCAAACAATCCATATAAGAATGGACAAAAATGCACCCAGGCAAGCAGAGAACATAAGATCCAAATGGGTGATTAAATGTAGGACAAGATGCTCGATTTCACTAGAATAGAAGTCAAAATAAAATAGTGAGGCTTTTTTTTTTTTTAAACAAAACTAGAGGAATTAAAAAAAAAGAAATAGTGATAATGTGGTAAACATTTATTTGGGAAATGGGGCAATACTGCTGGTGAAAATATGAGTTCTTCAATCATTTTTAGGAAGTAATCTAATAATACCTTCTAAAATTTTAAAAAGATTAAATTGCAGTGGATGATGGGTACATGTGAGCTCATTATTCAGCTCTTTAACTTATTATATGCTTGAAATTTACAATGATACAAGTTAAAAAATACACAAATATTTTAATCAAGCAACCTCAGTTTGGGGAATATAGTCTACATAATTAAATATAGCCACGTATAAATATATAAATACAGAATGTTTGCTATAATGTTATGAGAAGAAAAGTAAAAAGTGTAAAAACCTTAGAGTTTGATAACAAGGCTATGGTTGAATAAATTTCAGCACACCTATAGTCTAGACTTTTATGAGCATTGAAAATAGGAGTTAGAGTCAAATCTGTCAACCGGAAACATGTCTATACATATTAGTAAAGGAGAAAAGCTAGTTTAGTTCATATAGTATGCTTCTACTTCTATATGGCAAGAAAGAAGAACAACCCTGTATTTACATGTTTTTAATAGGAACATGGTGAAAGATATATGAAAGATTCATGTCAAATTGTTACCATTGGTTAATGTATGAAGATGGGAAAAGAGGGGGGAATAAAACCAAGTAGAAAAAGCTAACTAAAATTTATCAACAAATATTTATTGAGTAACAACAATTTACCATGTACCATATTAGATGTTGATGATATCAAGGTACCTAAGACAGCCATGGGTCTATGTTAGTGTATTAGAAATATCAAAGAAAATATAAGAAAACAAGATGATTTTAAAATTTAAAAATTCAGTAACAGAAGGCGGCACAAAATCTGGTACTAAGATAAATAATAATGACGAGGCTTTAGAAAAAGCCTCTCAGAGTAGAAGGTATTTGAATTGAAACTTAAAGGACAAGAATGATCCACGTTTCTATTTTGAACTCTGGAAAGCCACTGATAGTAAAGAAGGAAAACCGTGAGATAGAATGGCCTGAAGCTGCGAGAACAGGATCAAGAAGACGTATGGGGGGATTTGTAGGAAACCTACATTCTTCCCAATCTTCCCTCAACCATATAGGACAACCTCCATTTTGGTATGGAGCCCACACCATTGTGAAAGCTTCCTTGAACGTTTCATTTCTGTTGGGTTGATTCTTTGCTTCCAGACCATGTAGCTAGGCCCTTGATAGCTTCCTGTAATTCTATCTGTCTTTTCTACCACTTCCCTCACCTTCTAACATCTAATGAAGACTGCGCACACAAGCTACAGAATGTATATTTTCTGACTGATTAGAGGAAGAGATTTTGGTTAAGTCCATTTCAGGAGTAGACTGGGGTGAATGTAACCATTAAGGAAATGTGAGAGACCTCTGATTTCAGAGGTTATAAACAGATGGGCAAAACACTGGCAGTGAGATCTTAAATATTCCCTCAACACTTCCCCAATTTCCAGCCTCTTCAATATCTTCAGTAAAATGAGGAAATAGGATATTTATCTCATGAAAGAGAAATCACTTCTCCTATCAATGCAAGTATCCTATCTGCATTTATTTTCCCTATGCCTCCAAGTAATAAGCCACTTATTTCCAATGACTAAGTCACTAAGTTATTTAAAGTCAACCAAGTTAAAAGTCTCCAGCTTGGTTGTCTTATTTACATCATCTGACACCCATAGCACTCCAAATAGTTGAGAGCTAATTTGGAGCTCTTTTCTCAAAATAAGCAGAATAGTTGCAGAAATTTCTAGGGTAATTTTCAAGACTGCTTCTACTGGAAAGGAAACTGAAAAGAGCCTTTCCAGTCAGGACAAACTTCCTATCATTGTTAAGCAAAAGAAAAGCCATCTAGGCAATAATTGAGAAAATCCGCTTCAAAGCTAGGGAACCTGGAGAGGCTTTGTTTTTCATCAAAATGGATTAAATTCCAGAAAATGCCAGAAAAGCTATATTTTGAAATGTAGATTATACTCTCCATTACTGAGTTTTACTCAACTATACTCTTCAATAGCAAAATATCTTCTTTTTCTGGTCTCTCAATGACTAAAACACCTAGGAATACATACATTCAGAAATCACTTTTCTTGGGGTGCCTGGGTGGCTCAGTCATTAAGCGTCTGCCTTTGGCTCACGTCATGATCTCAAGATGCTGGGATCAAGCCCTGCATGGGGCTCCCTGCTCAGCAGGGTGTCTGCATCTCCCTCTCCCACTCCCCCGCTTGCGTTCCCTCTCTCCCTGCGACTCTCTCTGTCAAATAAATAAATACAATCTTAAAAAAAAAATCAGATTTCTTAACATGCATTTCACTTTTTCACATATAGAAAGGTCAACAACCAATCTTTACAAAAACCAAAAGGATTCATTCCAAAGAATCTTCAAGCCTGGAACTAGGTTAGGGAGAACCTGGTTTATTGGAAGACAAAAATGGCACCAAGACTGTAAGTCAAGTAGTGAGGAATGTGTGTGTGCGTGTGAATGAATAGTGCAGCCCTACTTCCAGTTCTCGGACAGAAGTTGCTGGTCATGTGTTTTTGTTTTTGTTTTTGTTTTGTTCTGTTTTTTACAATTTACATGTTAAGTCAGGGTTTTGAAGAGCTTATGGTGTTATTTTCTTAAGTATATTGTGTTATCAAAGCATGCTTTCTTAATTTCCCTCCAAATATTGCACAGATTTACCTTTAGTAGATACATTTTCACATGACATAATTGTCAACTGATGCTCAGTGTAGCTACTCTGCCTTCTCACTCCCTCTGAGGCTTAAATTCCTTTTCTTATTTTATGGAGTTAATACCTTTGCTGAATTATTAGTATATGGTAGGCTCTGTGCTGCACCTACAGATACGCGTCATCTAACTTATGCCTCGGAACAACTCTGTGATGTGGGTGTTACCACTGTTTGACAGGAAAGGAAACTGAGTCTCAACGAGGTCGTTGTTATTTAGTCTTCAAAGTAGCAAAGACAAAATCCAAACTCAAGTATGTCTACAGCTATTATCACTTTATACACTCAGTGTGTCTCCATTTAGGACCACAGTACAATTTGTTAGTATTTTCCAGGTCATCCTTTCCCGTAGAACTGACAGTTGTCCTCTTCTGCATAGCGGTCCAGTCCCACCCTTCCAACTTCACTCTACTGCGCCTGCTGCCATCTCTCTGTCAATTCTGGCAAAAGGAGTTTGTACCGCACAGAATCTTAGGAAAGCAGTCACTGGGTTCTAGCCCAGGTACTGCACCTGACTTGCGAAGTGACCCTTAACAATTTGCGATCCCCTGTTAACATTTTTTCATTACAAACATCATGGTGGTACATTATTTACCTCCCAAGGTCCCCAGGAATATCAGATTGGGTAGAATAATAAATGTGAAAGTGCTCCGAGAAGGATCAAGTATGATATAAAAACAAGGATAGTCTGATGATCCTCCCTGTGTCTTCCACACAACAGGTATGGAATCCACAATATTATGGCACACCATGGCTAGGTCAGCCGTGATGTTGACCGCTTAGGACGTTATCTTCTTGGGGGTCACTGCAGTCAGGGACTTGCCTAACGTGCACGGAGGGCCTGTGAATTCGAGTGACAGAAAGATCACCTAATTTGCCAGGCATGTTGATTCGGGCCCTTAACTGTCATGCTCCATGTGGAGCTCATTTCCTTTTATCTGGGAAACAGTCTATCACCACGGATCAGTGCTCCCTGGCGCCCATGGTTGGAGTGCATTAAATCTCTCCCTCTTTCAAAATTTCATTATGGTATTTTATATTTTTAGGTATCATGAATCAATCATCTCCGAGTACTCTTTAGTCATCACTGACAGCAAGGACTTCTTGTCGTGGAAATAATGGCTCTTCTGATGAGGTATTAGGTTTCTTTCTAAAATTGTTAGGTCGGTTCTTTGCTCCTCCTTCCTTTCCTGCTCTGGAATCCTGTGGTGTACTCGGAATGAAATACAGGGTAGGATTTCTAGCCCAGCTGTCTGCTGGGGGCTAGGTGCACAGCTCCTCGGCCAGGGTCCCCGCACACTGTCTACATACTACATAAGTCCAGGTCATTCTGGGCCCCAGAGCAGTATATAATTTTCCTGATTTAACACTGGGTCTACTCACTTTGGGTGATCATCTTTATATTCCTGCCAGAAAACTACTGCTGTCTCAATTTTCTTTTGTTGGAAAAAGATCACACTCTTTTTGGTGAAAGTGTAAGAGCAGAGGTGAAAGATGAATCAGGTTCTCCACTGAGCTCCTCAGAAGAAAGCATGAAGCATGTCAAGTCTAGAGCTGGGAAATATGGAAGGGAGGTCCTCTAACACGGGGCGGGGGCGGGGGGATTGTGGAGCATGTGGTGCTGTGGCTGGTTAGGTCATGTCGCCCTGTCTTCCTGGATGTCTTAGGAGGAAGAGCAGGCAGATCACCAGTACAGGCAGGAAGGCTAATCACTCCTCTCAAGAGCTCAGCAGGGCAGAGACCTGCAATTTTTTCCTCCAAAAATAAGAATAGCAGTTGATACGTGCTTTCTTCCCATCCTTACAACCTAAATTTATCCCAACTGACGCACCACTCTTGTCTTCCTGGTTTCAGAGTGGCTACTGAGAAAAGTTTTGTGCTAATAGAATTCAGAAACACTTTTTTAAACTTTCTAGGTGTTAAAGTGCCAATTACTAACAATTCTCCTTCTTGCCAGGGGATATACATTTATTTCCATTTATAACATGGTTTACTCCTCAATTAATAAAAGTTAGTTTATATAATCAAAGGTTCTATGTGGCAGACTAAATGCTAAATGCTCTCCATGCTGTGTCTTTTATTAGCACAACAATGTCATGAGTATTTACCATTATTCACGCCATTTTGCAGGTGCAAAAAGTCAAGCACACAGAGGTTCAGTGCTTTGTTACACAGCAAGTCGCTAAACTCAGACACCCTGACTTCCAAAGTTTGGTCAAGGAAATGGGAGATTTTAGTGTGCTCCTAGATGTGATACTTTTCTTTCTACTAGTTTTCTTTCTTTGATGGCCTCTGTCTGTATTGGCATCTTCAATACACCCTTTTTTAACCTGAAGAATTAATAATAATGTCTTGTCTTTCCTATTTTGTTACCAATGCCAGGATTCTTATAACACTGAGGTTAGGTTAGGAGTTAATAATGATGACAGTGATTCATTCAACAAGTCCAATGACAGGAAGGAGACCTGCAGACTCAAGTCTAGTGTAGCATTTGTTGCTCCTTGGAGCATATGAACCAACAGAGAAAGCATATGGCTCTTCACGGAGGCAGCATGTCCTGTCATGTGGTATTATGCAGAATATGCTGGGTCACCTCTGATATCATTTGAGGAAAAGTACTTAATAAAATACCAAGAAAATTCCACAGGAAACCAATTCTATTACCAAAACAGATATCTGAAAAAATCACAAGAAAGCATGAATTCATTCCTCCTGGATTTCCTATTCCCATAAGAGATAGACTTACCCTCTATTTTGCTGAACCTATACCCCGTTTCTTCCTTCAGGGTTGGTGAATATTTTTAAAATGAAAACAAAGGCTCTTATGGTATTTTAGCATTTTCTAATAAGGACCTCTGATATGAAAGGTTATTAGTGTTTCAAAGTGGGATACATGTAGATTGATTAAGGATTTATTGTGTACGCATTATTGAATAGATTTTTCTGTTACTCAATATAGGAAGGTTCTATATTAGCAGCCATGTACTTTCTGCAGACTTTCAAGTATGCTTAATCTAACATAACAAACTCATTCATCTCTTAAGTAATAATTATAAGCAGCCAGTCATGTGTTAGTTAAGATGTTGGAATAGAGCCTGCTCTCTCTAACCTCAGTAGGGACTATGGCTCATTTCTTTGCTCAGATCTTATCTGTATGCCTTATAAGGGCCTTACCAAAAGACAGAATAAATCATCTACTGGCAGGAAACCAATGCCAGCAGCAACAGGTCCCCCATTCCTCAGTGGGTTTATTATCATTATTTGTTATACCCTCAATATGTGCCAGGCACTCTGCTAATCACTCCGTATGCATCATATTCTTTCAATCTTGTAGCAACTCTATTCTCCCCATTTTACAGACTAGGAAATTGAGCATCAGAGAGACTAAATAGCTTCCCCAAGACCAGGAAGGGATGCAACTCGAACTAGTTCTATCTGACTCCAAAGAGACAGCCAGAACTAATGTTCACTCCCTGTTGCATATCACGATGCTTAAAAATGCTTTTAAGAGCTTTTCTAATGTGTGACAATGATCCATTCTATTTTATTGTTTAAAAAAAAAAAAATCCAGTGGCGTCTGTCAGTCAGTTAAGCATCTGCCTTAAGTTCATGTTACGATCCCAGGGTCCAGGGATGGAACCCCATATCAGGCTCCATACTCGCTGGGGACTCTGCTTCTCCTTCGGCTACCCTCCTCCCTCATTCTCTCTCTCTCTCTAATAGATACATAAGATTAAAAAAAAAATTCCAAAATCACAGAAAGGTTAAAATAGTTCACACTGAAAAAAAATTGTGTTCTGAAAACAAATAAAAATCACCTTTTATTATTTTGTTTCCTACTGGTTTCCTTGTAGGAACTAATTTTGGTGAATGAAATTACCTTGAAAGGTGGACTCACCTTCATTGACCAAGATTGGAATATCCCCCATGACCTGACCACTTTGAGACAGGCTTCTTCCTGCCTCTGGGCTCCTGGCTTCCCTTTCTTTTGTGCATTTACTTTAGAAAACTTGTGATTTCAATTTTCTTCTCTGCCCCTTTGATATGTAAATATTTAAAAAAGACTCTTGCTAGTGTTAGAACCCAGGATTCTTTTTCTCAAGGACCCAAGAGCTGTCCCTTTGAAATATAACCTTCAAGGGTGCTAACTCCCCATCTCCCAATTTCTGTGGGAAGTTAGGAGCCTACCTTGGAGCAGGAGTCGTAACACCACCTCTGGTCATGAAGACATTTGAAGGAAAAGGATTACTTTTCCTTTGGGTGAAGCCATTTAGCAAAACACAGGTGGTCTATGATCCTTCCATGGAAGCTCTTATAAACTCTCCAGTCTTCTTTTTTTCAGTTGAGTTTGAGGTGAGCTCTGGTTGAGTTCTGGCCTCCAGGTATTACAATAATCTTGAATAAATCTTCCTTGCATGTTTAATTTGCCCCATGTAATTTTTGTTTTGATATTGTTGCTCTCAGAAGAACATGGGAAAAGCGACTATAAATGATGTCTAATGACTTTCTTCTGTTTTAACCATACAGCATTCAGTTTTATTCTAGTTTTCTAGACAATTAAATTTACATGGGAAAAAAATGATTTCTGCACCAGAATGTTATACGCTGAATGCCTACTAGCCCATACAGGTGCTTGCCCTGCCCCTTTATGATTAGCTGGGCCCTGACTCTATATGATTGGCTCTCAGTATGGCCTGGTGCTTAGGGGATACTATAGATGTTTCCAAAAATGAAGTCCTAATTATTGCTGTTTTTCTGGCTACAGCACAAAATTTCCATCTTAACAGCAGTGTATTGGCTATTATGGCTAATTAAACTTGCTTTTGAATAATTACATAATACATACACAAAATTTAAATGTAGCACAAAATTATCTTCTAATCAGGCTCTAAAAATATGATCTAATAAGTGATATATTCCTTTAAATGATTGTGATTACTTATTTAATGAAAAGATGCGCCTTGTTCAGTACACATATCTTTATTCCTAATGTGGTTAATGGGATCACTTCAATAGAAATCCTTTGATCTTTTCTCAAAATAGCACACTGGAAAGCCACGCAAAATTGCATGGTAATTGCAGTAAATTTAGCCTAATGAATAGTAAGTAATACATGTAAAGGACCTTTTGCCATCAAATTTAAATTTCTGCCAGCCATCGAATTATTTAAATGAACATTTAAAAAATTAATCCTATATTTGTGAGGTGCCTGAATTCTAGAACAATCTTCTGCATTCCAAGAAATTAAAAGTTTACCTTTTCTAAATTCGAGAGTGTACAAGCTCTTATCTTATAAAAAGTAACTTAATCTCTCTCAGTCTCCCTAGCTATGAAAATACTTCATAGTTTTGTAAAATAATGAAATATAATGTTTATGAAGTACTAAGAAGAATGACAAACAGTATAAATCTTCACTACAGACTGGTTATTAATGTTATCTATCATTATTCATATAACCTGAGCCCCAATCAATGTGATGTCACTGCTGGGCAATCAACAGGTATTCTCTGAGAGGCTGTCCTAATTACCTTATTCCCATTATTTCAGCAAATGCTTAAGAGATGGCCACAAAAATGACAATCCTTTTCCTCTATAACTGCTTCGATTTTTTTGTTAGTAAGCTTTCCTTTTTCTCATTTAAAAATAGTCTGATCTGAAAGTGGCCCCATATCCTATTAGCTCCCCCTCCACCCCCACCCACAAACAGAAAGAACACAGAGAAATCATTCTAAGCATGATAAATTTACGAGGAGATTGTCCTTCCTAAGTGGGATCCCAGGAAAACAGGAAGCCAGTCCCTTTTCCTGTGTAACAAATCACAATTTAGTTACCCATTGGGAAGCTCCCACACCAACGAGCTTCGTTATCTTCATTTATAGTCTCAGCCTTAGGTACAGTCTTAGATGTCATCTCCTCTAATTTCTTCCGGAGTTTGGAGAAAGGGGTGTGTTTAGAAGAGGGCCTCAAAACTAAGATGCACAGGCAGGCTTAAGGACCATTTTGGAAATGAAGTGGTTTGCAAGGCTGCCATTTTGTCAGCTTACTAAGTGAATCAAAAACATAAGATTTCAAAGAAATCTGTTTTACAAAGCCTTCTGTTCATGTGGAAAAAAAAAGTCTTGGAAAATACGTATATTCACATAATACAAACTGTAATAACAGCAAACATTCATATAGCATGCTGCATATAGCATGTATTACGACCAAGACACTGTTCTACAACATGTTTTCCACATATTAATTCACTTAATCTAACAACCGTATCTCTGAGAAAAAAGCTGAGAGAAAAGCACAGAAGTGGCAAGTCTTTTTTGAGAAGTGTGAAGAAAAAGTCATCCACTTGTCCCATGTCCAGGCTGCTGAAACCGGGCATTTTAGGGCAATGGTGGCCTGTGACCTATTTGCTTCATTCCAAAAGTTGGGGTTCAATTAGACCCCCTAAATTGTAGAGCCACACGCTCATATTCTCAAACGCTAAATTTATACCAATGTGAAGTTGTCACCCAACGCTAACCATGCAGGCCGGTGTGGCTGGAGTCAAGTTTAATTGAGTTCCATGTGTTCTCACCCAGGGGGTTGCTCCTGATCCAGTTTCAACATGTACACTTCCCATCAGGAGGCCTGAGTGGTTTCATCAGTTGCCCACCAATTTTCGACCAGGAAAAGTAACAGCATTACGTAAAAAGGAAAAAAATAGCTTGAATATTCTTTTTTTATATAAATGAACTGGGAAAATGAAAAGCAACCATTTATGTTCTACTTCATGCCAGGCATTGCAGTTGGTGCCTTTAGTACACTTGTTTTAATTCTTGCAACAACACGAGAAATAGGGGAATATTTTAATGTCAAAGATGAAGAACCCAGCAAGCAATCATAAAGAATCACTGAAAAAGCATGTGGCGTAGAATGAAAGATGTTCTTTTGCAGAATGGAACTGAAGGTGTAAATGTTCTATTTTTGTTCCCAGAGCTTAAGACTTAAGCTGGTGAAGTGGGATTTAATATTACTTGATCAATGGTGAAATTGACAATCCACCAAATATATAACTTCCCTCTTCATTAAGAGTTTTGAGTGGAACCACATAGTGATTCAAATTTATCAAACACTTGATAAAAAGGTAGGCTTTACTGGTGTTCAAGAAGATGCCAGATTTTTCCCGTTTCCTTAATAGCACCTTAGGAAGGCACCTAAATGAGCATAACCCATTTTCACAGAAGAAACTATTTTTTCAAGAGAGGGTGGGTCCAGGGTGATTAGAGAACCTTCATATGTAAATATTCAGGGATTCTGAAAGAGTTTAGTGTGAAATACAGGGAAGATTCGGGCAACCGACCTGTAAAAGTAATTATACATCTTTTTATAAAAATATCTTCTTTTGTTGGGAAGCCTGGGTGGCTCAGCCAATTAAGCAGCTGGCTCTTGGTTTTGGTTCCGGTCATGTTCTCAGGGTCCTGGGGTTGAGCCCTACATCTGGCTCTGGACTCAATAGGGTGTCTGGTTGAAGATTCTTTCCCTCTGCCCTTATCCCCACTCTTTGTCTCTCTCAAGTAAATAAATAATCTTTAAAAAAAATTTCTTTCACTTGTTTAAGGATTAGGAAAAGGGCATAGCAGATATATACATTTTTGAATATTTAATTCAGCATGTAACTTTCCTAAAAAAATCAGTTTCCAAAAATATGACCTGCTGATATCTGAAATGAATTCTATCAAGTTATATCTAACAGTATCTAAAGTCTAATAACAGCAGCAACTACAGTTTTTTTTTTTTTTTCTTTTGACAGATGGAGATCACAAGTAGGCAGAGAGGCAGGAAGAGAGAGAGGTGGAAGCAGGCTCCCTGCTGAGCAGAGAGCCTGATGTGGGGCTCGATCCCAGGACTCTGGGATCATGATCTGAGCCGAAGGCAGAGGCTTTAACCCACTGAGCCACTCAGGCACCCCACAACTACAGTTTTTGTCCATGTTATTTTATGTTTGTATTCAAGATGAAAAGCAAGCCAGAAAAATACATTTAAGAAAACCAGTACATCGGTACACCAAGAATCAAAGACGTGCAGGAGGGGCATTCTATAATGAAACAATATTCAGATTAGAATATGACTTTTAAAAAAAACACTGCTATTCAAAAAATATTTGGAAAAATAGGAAAAAAAACATATATACTAAGGATTTCATAAGAAGCTATCACAAGTAACCAAGTCTGCCAAAAGAGCATCACTGGGTGAATGATAAAGATGGGTATGAAGAAAATCATAGGGAACTGGACAGGAAAAGCCAATGTAGAAAGGAGTTCTCACTTACAAAATATAATGGAGAAAGAGGTGCACTCATGAAATACACCATCAAGACACTACCAAGGAGAGGTAAGAGCACAAGAAGAGCCTACAGAGAAAGATGACATTGAAGCAACAGAATTTGAGGTTTAAATCTTAAGAGAATTGATGAACTGAGAGCTATGGAGAGTGGAAAGAAATAGTGAGGGAGAGGATGGGATGTTCCAGTAGACTTGGTGCAAGAGTATGGAAGGAGTTGCCATCACACACAGTCAGCAGCTGCTGTGCCCTGTCCACTGGGCAACGGACTGATGAGTGGAAGAAAATGAAAATTCACTCAGCAAACCCATGCAGGGGGCAAGATGAACAGCGTTCCTGCTTTGCGGAGCTTATGTTCTTGTGGTGCGATGCAAGCTGTGCACTAAGGAACAAGTAACAGGCATACCAGATTCGTTCCGATGGTGATAAGTATGAAGAAAATGGGACAGAAAGAATATCTAGAGTACGGCTGTTAACAAACTGCTTCTCACTTTCCAACATGCTACAACGTGAGAAAACAGACAGAGGTCAGGTGAATAAGAAGGAGAGAGGATGGTGAAAAACTTCTCCCTTTCTCTCCTCTCTTCTTCTCCATGCACCCCCACTATCGTGTTCTTAGGGCCAGTGTCCCCAGAGAAAGGGGGAGACAGTAAGCTGGTCTATAAAGAATGGTTAGTAAGACCTGTAAGCAGTGGCTGGAAGAACTGAATCATTTAACTGTGCTCAGGAGGAAAAAAAATTGCACAATTTTAAGCACAATCAGAGTTCTCACACTGAATTTGCTAGGTACTCAGGGTGAGAATCCTACATATAAAAAGGATGATGACCTATACTTGGTTAGCAAAAGAAATATTGAGGCCCGAGGAAAACCAGGTACAGCAAGTACTGTAATTAGGAAGACTCTATACCACTTTCAGCACTATGTTAATAGAGTAAGAACACTGCAAAAATCAACATTCTCTCAAGAAAATGCTAATTGGGAAAACAAAAGCAAACATAAACAGACACACACATACACACCAATGTACAAACTAATACTAGACTTTGTTTTATGAACAATCCATGCTAGAGGATTTCAGAGAAAATCATATATAAAAAAGAATATCAATATGGAATATTACTCGGCCATCAAAAAGGATGAAAAGCCACCTTTGCATCCACATGGGTGGGACTGAAAGGGTTTATGCTGAGTGAAGTAAGGCAAGAAGAGAAAGACGATTATCATGTGGTTTCACTCGTATACGAATCATAAGGAATAGAGCAGAGGACCACAGGGGAAAGGAACGAAAACTAAATGGGAAGAAATCAGAGAGGGAGACAAACCATGAGAGACTCTGGACATCAGGAACCAAACTGAGGGTTACAGAAGGGAGGTGGGTGGGGGGTGAGGGAGCTGGGTGATGGGTATCAAGGAGGATATGTGTGCCAATGAGCACTGGGTGTTATATGCAACTAATGAACCACTGAACATTACATCAAAAACTAATGATGATACATTGGCTAGTTAAGCATAATAAAAAATAAAAAAAATAAAAAACATAATGTCATGATCGGACATGTGAAAGTACGAGAAATTAAAAAAAGAAGAAATTTAGGGAAGGAGAAGGCAAAGAAATGGGGCTGATGTAATAGAGAAAAAAGAAATAACTTTTTTTTTTAAACTAACACAGAAAGAATGAGAATACCAGTGGGAAAAAAAGCAGGAAGTTGGCAAAGGGGCCCAGGATGGTATCATGAAATGACCCTATCCGTCCAGACAACCAAAAGGGAATTGTTACAGTGACCAATAAACTGTTGGAATGGAATGGATGATCATCAGTGTTCTCACCACATTCTGGAGGCCAAGAATTTTGATGGGTGAGATGGAAGGAGGTCAGAGGAAGGAGGACAAGAACATGACCCGTCTACATCTCCTGACCTTCTCTTGCCAAGGTAGGACTGAGTACCTGCTCCTTGCTGCTACCTAGTGCTCAGGGTATGTGGCTACAATCAGTGGTACGTGATATCCAGAAGATGCAGGATAGGCATCCGGAGCCATTTTTTTAAAGCCAAATATCAGAATAGCGGATTCACTTGAAAGTGATATACTTCAGAAGAATACCAATTCGTTATTGTATGGTGACATGAAGTTCTTCTGGGATTCCTGTAACAGCTACAGGTCATGAGCTAACTGACCAGGGGTAGTCTATATTCGTCTCACTCGCCTTGTTTACCTAAACAAGAAAACTACTGAATTTGAAGAAATGCTGCTTTACAGAGGAAATGAATGGAAATGACCCCGATATTTGGTATTATGAATATCTGGAAGCAAACCCGGCCTATGATTCACTCATTTTCAGAGTTCACAGCCAACCACTTAATGGTACCAGGCTGCTTTGGAAACAGTATTTTTGTGTTAGTCACACTGAATCACAAAGAAGGAGGAGAAATTATGCATTGACTAGAGTTAAAACGCACCAGCTTACACTTTAGGGAGACGCCGCAAGAATCAAATATTCCTCGATTAAATGTATCAAGGATTCTACCTGCTGTTTGTTTGGCTACTACCATAATACTCTTACTTCTGAAATTCAGAAATTTATCACTTAAGATAATTTGCTGGCAGAGTGAGTGGTGGGGACTTTTTGTCAGTAGAAAGGTCAAATAATTTCCCACAGTGCACTGCCATTTTTAAGCTTTACAATTTTACTATAGGTGACCCAAGGGAAAGCTCATTATACCGTTATACACAAAAATTACATTGTGAGTTAATGGAATGTGAACAGTAAGGCACCAGCCTCATGTGCTGTCCCCCACTGCTTTTTCTGAAATACCTAATCTTGGTGGGTTTTGTTTTTAAAATTTGTTTTTCAATAAATTGTGGGGGAATTTTTGCACATAAAGTTCAAAACCCCTTGTCTCACAATGAGGCACTGTTCAACGGAGTGGACTTCTAGATAGAAATGCAAGGCTCGTCTAAGGACTGCAGCATGCAATACAGATTTAGAGTAAGCAAAAAAAGTAAGAAAAAAAGTCGACTAACCTAACCCACCTGAGCTCGGCTCACAGGGGTCAATGTCCTCGTCATCGCTGGGACATTCTGCTGAGGCCACGAGGATGTCATCAGTGGTCTGTAAAAGAATCACATCGAGTAGATTAATATTTTTGTCTTTTAATTTTTTTATTTTTTATTAACATATAATGTATTATTAGTCCCAGGGGTACAGTTCTGTGAATCGCCAGGTTTACACACTTCACAGCTGAGTAGATTAATTTAAAGGGACCTAGCAGATACACTCATCTTTCTTTCAGTGACAAATGAAACATCGTTTGTGTTTTCCTGATAGGCTGAGAAACCGAATTCAGTATTTCCCTTCCCAAGGACACAGAGCCTACATTTTTCGACCTATTTTAGATCTCTCATGGAAGTATTTGCATATTTGTGAAAATCTGATTGCAACTTGTTTTACATAAGCACACAGAAATGGTGACAGCCAATTTGCGGTACCCATCCATCCAACTGCACAGAGAAGCTGCACACAGTAGCATATAGAGGTTTAAAACAAACTGGCAGAAGCAGATGATTTGAAATTTATTACAACCCTGGAGTGCTACAAAGTATGCATCAGTAGGCTTTATGCAGTACTTGTGCTTGGCTTCCTAAAAGCAGAAGAGCTATAACCTTTTATATTCATGACCAGGTAGAATTTGATGAATCTTTGAGATATAGCTTGTCATTATTAGGAAACACAGATTAAGTAGAGAATATATTTCACTGATGCATTAAAGGGAAGCAAATATAGTCCATTTGAGGAAGTGTGTGTGTGTGTTTGTGTGTGTGTGTGTAGCTTTCACACTTGATTCTTAGTTTTGCAATATTCAGTAGCGAGTATCATTTCACATTGTCCTTTTCATTATTAAGGTTTCATAATAAATGAAAAGCGTATGGGGGATTGATATTTTATGGCAAAAAGGATAGAGGTGACAGTTTTTTCTGTGACATTCTAGTTGCTTCATTGCACTTACAGCAAAAAAGATAACCATCACTGTAATAAAAAGCAGAGTGTGTAAATCCTAGCAGTTAGCCACATAATCAACACATTTACAAGCACCAAAGGTTGTTCTTTACTGCCACTTACAAGCAGCAGTAAACTCGGCATAGATATTGCATAGAAATTGTGAAGGTTTGCATCAGATTTGGCTGATGCTAAAGTAACAACGAATTCAATGCATACGACAGAAAATATCTCATTACATTGGCTAAGGATTAAAATTAATTGTTTAGATGACACTCAGAACCACAATAAGGATGATGTCCTTATTTAAAAATGGAATTACAATAATATAGATTCTACATGAAAGAAAAAAAAGAAAAATTGTATGACTCATTTTCATTAAAGGAGGACTTAGTATAGTCAGAGATCAAAGTATAAACAAATAGGAAAATTATGCCTTTTGAAAAATGAAGACGAAGGATAATATACTTCCGTGACAAAACTCAGCTTAAAATTATTTCTGGTGCAGGGTCTTTACTGAAAAATAAAGAATTTGTTCAGATGCTGTACTTGATCATCATGTAACTTTAAATAAATACAGGCATTTAAATAGCATTTTGAGATGGTTTCATGTTATTTTGCTCTTCATTGCCCTGAGAGACCATTGGGCGACTGGATTCGTTGATTTTGCTGCTGTTATTTTAAAAGAGTTAGTTCAAAGTATCAGTTTTCCTGGAATTGTAACTGTTGGTGTCAGTGATAACTACCAGCAACTGGTGTTAGGGTCACACAGGTATCTTTCATTAAAGTGAGCTTTAAAAGACAAAACCTGGGATGCCTGGGTGGCTCAGTTGGTTAAGCGGCTGCCTTTGGCTCAGGTCATGATCCCAGCGTCCTGGGATCGAGTCCCACATCGGGCTCCTTGCTCGGCGGGGAGGCGGGGGCCTGCTTCTCCCTCTGCCTCTGCCTGCCACTCTGTCTGCCTATGCTAGCTCTCTCTCTCTCTCTCTGACAAATAAGTAAATAAAATCTTAAAAAAAAAAAAAGGCAAAACCCATGTTCCTTTTGGCACCAGCACATTTTGCAGGATAACATCCAAACAGACTTGATATTAGCAAGTTACTGGATTATGAGGTCTTGCAGGTCAGTTTTTCCAATTCACCCCAGAGCAGATTATCTGGTTTTTATATTTGTTTGTTTGTTTGTTTTTTAGAGTCAACTTCAAGTGGAAAGCTTTTTTTTTTTTTTAAGAGTAGATACTCTTTAAAGTTACTTTCAAGATTACAAGAGAATTTCTCATTGCCTTTGAGGAATTTTAATTATACTGATGAAATTAGTATAGGGTTGTTCTTCTGTTGTTCTTGACAGGGGGAGGAGGAAGATGAGAACAAATTTTTTTATCCTGTGTTTCTCATCCCAGGAGTGATGCTGCCCCCTTTCTCCTCCTTCACCTGGGGCTTGTGGTGGTGGGGGGGGGGGGCATTTGGCAATGTCTGGAGACATCACAACTGGGCTGGTGACTCTTGGGGGGCTGTCTGCTACTATTAGAATCCAGTGAGATTCCGATTCTAATAGGATGTTAGCAGCTTCCCTTGCAGAGACACAACGTACCGTGTGCATGCAACCACCCTTTCACAACAAAGAATTTTATGAGTCACAATGTCAGGAGTGCGGAAGTTGCGAAAGTCTGCTTTAATAGTGTAAAACTTGTTCTGAGCCTTATTTTTCTCATCTGAAAAAAATGGAGGGATAAAAGTTCCTATTGTTGTAAGGATTATCCAGAAAAATTATCCAAAATAAGACCACATTGTAAATGCTCATAAAGTTTGTGATATTGTCAACATAATTGTTGTTATTTCAATAAATGTAGCACTGATTTAATCTTCTTTTGCACTATATATAAGTAATATAATTTTAGATATTAAACCGGAAGTGGTGTATGTGGATTATTCTCAACCTTTCCAATCTCACATTAGTATTTATATCAAAATACAGTAGCTATATTGGTACTTTGTTGAACTAAGCTTCCATCTTTTACTGCCTAGATTTACATTCTGAATAGAAATCAAACATCAAATATAAATAATGAAGGCTGCTTCTTAAAATAAATTCATGGGCTAAAAATGTGGGACTCAGTGGATAGTGTTTCATGAAGACTAAATTATTTAAGCCACACAAGCTAACTTTTGTTTTAAAGTTGACCTATTTTCTACATTCTTCTGGAATAATTCCACAGCAAACACAAAGTGTGAGAATGTTCTCAGTGTTATCTTTCACAAAACCCAGCACCTAAAATAACAGAAAACATCATAAAATAAATAGTACCTTCTATAGTCCTCCTACAGTAGAAAAAAAATCACTGTACAAATACGACCCTACTATAAAACTGTATTTTAGTTTTTAATGTACTTTTTCTGGTATAATGAATATACGTTCTTGTTTTTTCATATTTATTCCCCTCAGAAATGGAAAACCAGCAATAGTCTTCTGAATAAAAGATCTTGAATCAATAGATGCCTTGGCAGAAATCATCACTTTATGAAAAATCAGGAAGTGGCTCAAGTGTAGGGGAAAAAAATCAAATTTCATTTCAGAGGCTGAATTAAGTGAACTATCTTCTAGCCAAAGCTATGTAATTTAAATTTAATTGCCTCTGTTTGGAGCTGCCTCTCTATGACACGCTGTTGAGAGAGTGGTAGAAAGAAACTCAAATATGCCACATTAATCAATTCTATTCTTCAGTATACTTTCCCTGATGTTTATAACCTTTTTCAGAAAAGAGACAACCTGCTGAAAGAGACAGAATAGTAATCAAGCAAAAGCATTAGCTTTACATAACTGTCCACTTAGATACATGTCCCTAACTGGGCATTTAACCATTCACACGTCAACATGCCAGGCTGGTCTTCCCTAATCCAGAAGGGCCCATACACTCCCATGGCAACCGTTCAAAATGTCTATTCAAAATACCTAGGTTTCCTTACCTTTAGGGAAAACTATGATGTGGACAGAGTTTAAGAAATAAAGGCACTGAAACCTAATTCATTATGCTCTGTGGGAAAACACCAACAACATGTTACGGGATACAGAAATATAATGAGGATGGGGGAGAAAGGATGTGTATAGCAAAAAATTACAACAACTTATTTAACTTATGGGACAGCCACGGTTATTAAGAGAGACACCATTTGGTGGGTTAGAAAGTAGAGAAAGTGGTGTATTTTTGTTCTTTCTTACTTACAGGCATCCTCGCCCAAACCTTTAACGGTGGAAATTGCTGCACAGTCACTTGTTATCACTTTTTAAAAAAATACAGCACAATGCATATCTATGTGGCAAAAAGGTATGATGAGAGGGTAATAAACTTCATCTGTAAGGTTATATCTCTACTAAGAACAGCAGCTCTACACTTTATTCCTCATGATAACCAGCTTTACTGAAGACTGATACATTCTGATGAGAACACCTACAAGAAAACTATCAGGGGGCGCCTGGCTGGCTCACTGGGTTAAAGCCTCCGCCATCGGCTCATGTCATGATCCCAGGGTCCTGGGATCGAGCCCTCCATTGGGCTCTCTGCTCAGCGGGAGGCATGCTTCCTCCTCTCTCTCTCTCTCTCTCTGCCTGCCTCTCTGCCTACTTGTGATCTCTCTCTCTCTCTCTGTCAAATAAATAAATAATCTTAAAAAAAAAAAGAAAACTCTATCAGGACAGACCTGCTTTGTTGAGGAAAAGAAGGAACTCCCACTATGCAGAAGGATGTCCACTATGAATTTGATGTCCACAAAGAAATTCATGATTTACTTTAAAATTGTGATTATAACTTTGTTTTTAAAGCGCAAGAGTTTATCTGGCTACACATCCGAATACAAGGTTGAGAAATATTGTCTCAAGCAATGGTGCTCCCTGGTATAGCAGGATTGAGCCTAATCTTTCACTACTGTGATGGACATTTAAACTGAATTGATCGAGCTGATGGACAGGGTGAGTATGGAGCTAGCTGATATGAGACATGTTTTGCTAACTGAGGGACACCTGTTCTTGCTGATACTTTTGTCTGTGTGAAGCTGTTCTGGAAGTGAAAGAGCATTCACGTCTGGCTTGCAGGACTGAATCTGATAGTCTCTCCAGAAAAGACTTATTGCTAGGCAGGGTTCCATGGGAAAAAAAAAAAAAAGTCGAGATTCAGAATTAGTGTTACAAATTGCTCAAGCCAAGGTCCAATGCATTGCACTGATAAACCTGTAAGACGAGAAGTTTCTAGGAGTTGGGGGAAGTGACAAAGTTCAAGAGGAAAACTGCAGAAAAACAACCCCATTGTAGTACATATGGACAATTTCCAAACCATGGGTCAGTTTGGCCAAATTGAAGCAATAAATAAATACATCCAACTGGCAATTTTAGTTAATCAACAACCCTATTAAAGGTGCAAAATGAGTTTAGAGACTCTGCATAGATTCTGTGGTGGCTTCCACAGAAATCTCAATCAAGCTTTTGGTTCTTATTTGTCAATTATTTCTCCGAGTAGTAGATGCCATGTAAAGATGTCAATCCCATGGCTAACTAATCTCATAAAAATAAAAGCAATGAACTGTGATCCAATACGTGAAGCACAGCTCCAGCACATGAATAACAAAAAAACTGAGGATCAATTAGTTACCAACACATATAAAACATGTCATCTATGCACAGCATTTTCTGGTGGGTACAAGATATGGTCACTGCCTAACAAGTTGTAAATTGTGTTTCCTGCCCCCAAATAACTTATTGTGCCTGCTCCATTCTAAAGCTTGGGAAAAAAATCACTCACTGATGCAAATAATAAACAGTTCAATTCAAATGGCTTGTTTTTCTTGAAATGCAGCAGTGTTCCCCTAACTGTTACCTCATTAAGTATTCACCAACAACATGGTTATGCAGAATGCAGGTGGGGGTGCTATTATTCTGAGCATTAGAGTTAAGTGCATGCTCAAAAAAATACCCATTTGTACACTCATTTACCCAATCTGAATGTTTGAACATTGGCATTCATGAATATTTAGGGCAAAGCTTAAATATCTCTGAAAACAGCCAGCTTTCACATTTCTTTAACATTTTTTTTCCCAGTTGATGCCTCATATTATTACAAAAAGTGACCATAAATCAGCTGTCTGCTTGGGGAAAAGACAGACTTGAAAGCCTTTCAATTTTCTTCAAAAATTTTGTCACTATTTAAAATGTATACGGCGGTTCCAGAACAGTAAAAGTGGGTTGGATAGAAAAACCCCACCATGGAAAAGAGACCATGACATCTCACTCATTTTAACGTGCATTTTTATGTGCATTCGATACTGGTCATCCCTACAGGCAAAACTCAAAGGGGAAGATAGAGGTGAGGAAATAATGCCACAAAAAAATGAATTTAAAGGAATTATGGAGGAAAGAAAAGAACTGGATTTCACCAAGACAGCATAGTACTGGCATAAAAACAGACACATAGACCAGTGGAACAGAGTAGAGAGCCCAGATATGGACCCTCAACTCTATGGTCAAGTAATCTTCGACAAAGCAGGGAAAAAATATACAGTGGAAAAAGACAGTCTCTTCAATAAATGGTGCTGGGAAAATTGGACAGCTTTATGTAGAAGAATGAAACTCGACCATTCTCTTACACCATACACAAAGATAAACTCGAAATGGATAAAGGACCTCAATGTGAGACAGGAATCCATCAGAATCCTAGAGGAGAACATAGGCAGTAACCTCTTTGATATCAGCCACAGCAACTTCTTTCAAGACATGTCTCCAAAGGCAAAGGACACAAAAGCAAAAATGAACTTTTGGGACTTCATCAAGATCAAAAGCTTCTGCACAGCAAAGGAAACAGTCAACAAAACAAAGAGGCAACCCACGGAATGGGAGAAGATATTTGCAAATGACAGTACAGACAAAAGGTTGATATCCAGGATCTATCTATAAAGAACTTCTCAAACTCAGCACATGCAAAACAGATAATCATATCAAAAAATGGGCAGAAGATATGAACAGATACTTCTCCAATGAAGACATACAAATGGCTATCAGACACATGAAAAAATGTTCATCATCACTAGCCATCAGGGAGATTCAAATTAAAACCACATTGAGATACCACCTTACACCAGTTAGAATGGCCAAAATTAGAAAGACAGGAAACAACGTCTGTTGGAGAGGATGTGGAGAAAGGGGAACCCTCTTACACTGTTGGTGGGAATGCAAGTTGGTGCAGCCACTCTGGAAAACAGTGTGGAGATGCCTTAAGAAATTAAAAATAGAGCTTCCCTATGACCCTGCAATTGCACTACTGGGTATTTACCCCAAAGATACAGATGTGGTGAAAAGAAGGGCCATCTGTACCCCAATGTTTATAGCAGCAATGGCCACGGTCGCCAAACTGTGGAAAGAACCAAGATGCCCTTCCACGGACGAATGGATAAGGAAGATGTGGTCCACATACACTATGGAGTATTATGCCTCCATCAGAAAGGATGAATACCCAACTTTTGTAGCAACATGGACGGGACTGGAAGAGATTATGCTGAGTGAAATAAGTCAAGCAGAGAGAGTCAATTATCATATGGTTTCACTTATTTGCGGAGCATAACAAATAACACGGAGGACATGGGGAGATGGAGAGGAGAAAGGAGTTGAGGGAAATTGGAGGGGGAGATGAACCATGAGAGACTATGGACTCTGAAAAACAACCTGAGGGTTTTGAAGGGGTGGGAGGTGGGAGGTTGGGGGAGCCAGGTGGTGGGTATTATGGAGGGCACGCATTGCATGGAGCACTGGGTGTGGTGCAAAAACTATGAATTCTGTTACGCTGAAAAGAAAAAAAAAAGAAATGTAATTACAAAACTTTGCCAGTTTTCTGGGGAAAAATAAGTAACAGGTAGAATTTTATTGATCTGAGTTCATTAAAATTTTCTTAATTCTTTTTAAAAAAGATCATATTTTAGAAAAGTTATGCAAAGTTGCAAACCTGCAAAAGAGAAACCTGGTGTCAGAAAACTTGAAATTAAATTTATATTTTAAAAAAAGATAGTACCTCTCTCATACTTTTTCTTTAAGCTGCTAATGATCTTTATGGCAATATTGCATTTTCATTTTTAGCCAAAGAAACGTAGGAGAGCTGGCCAAAAGACAAAGTTAAAGTCTAGTTTAAATTTTCAGACAAGTATTATAATAATCTGTTCTTCTGGATTCTCATTCATTAGAACATGGGGTATAAGAGCCTCATAAACTGCTGGAAGTGGAGCGAAGATGCTGAAGGGGAAACCAGAATACGCCTGTTATCGACTCGGTTCTCTCTCTATTCAGTTTGCTTTTGGACAAAGCACTTTCTGAAATGTGTTTGGTCATTTCCAAATTGAATGAACACTGAGAGAGATGTTTACAATGTAAATCTAGGCTTTTAGCGAAGTCAATATGACTCTCTCTTCCAACTATTATGACTGAATGAACTAATTAGTCACACAGGTTGAACTGAAAATCCTTATGGGGGTAATGATGCCAAAACAGATTTTTTTTATCAATGTAAAATGCCAATGATTGATTGTTTCAACTAACATGTCTCCAAAATTCAAGCTTATGTTGTTGGCATTTAACACGTTAAGGGATAGAATCATGTTTTAGCCAAGCAGTCACTTATCTTCCTGCATTGTACCAGACCTTAGTGATCATTAGTCTGACCTCTTCATTTTACGTATCAGGAAACAGAAGCTGCAAAATTGTTTTTGTTTGAACACAATTATAGTGCCAATTAGTGGCAAAACTATGAGACTATACTGACCTCAATAAATTGTGTTTGTCTCTTTATCTTATCCCAGATGACTTCTAACTATCTATTCATCCATCCATCCAACCATCATCCATCCATCCAAAACCATTTTGTTCTTTAAAGGATGTGATATGATCTACAAAGATACACAATGAAATATATTTAACATAAGTTAAAAGGTGGCAAAGGAGATTATTGGATTTTAGATAAGTAACCACTAAAATTGTCACGAAGAAAACACAAACACATACAAGGAGACACACAAACACAGCTAATTGCACCACTGATATGGCAGCACATTAAATAGACATTAAATAGGGAACAAAATGAATGTGTTTAATTTTTTTTAATTGGGTTATAAAAATTCAAATATTGATATAATCACAGTTTAAAAAAATTTTTTTAAAGATTTTATTTATTTATTTGACAGAAAGAGAGAGAACACAAGTAGGCAGAGAGGCAGGCAGAGAGAGTGGGGGAAGCAGGCTTCCCACTGAGCAGAGAGCCCAATGTGGGGCTCGATCCCAGGACCCTGAGATCATGACCTGAGCTGAATGAAGGCAGAGGCCCAACCCACTGAGCCACCCAGGTGCCCCAGTCACAGTTATTTTGAAGTAATACCTGAAAGTTCTTTATTTACTTGTTGCAATCTTTTCTTAGGTGCTTAAAGACTTACATATCATGTCTCTTATTTCTATACAAAATGTGTAACTAAATTTTGGGGGACAGAAAGAAATATAAATTATTGAAAATTCTCCTGCTTATTCTTTCTCCTTGACTCAGAACACTGCAGGCCAGGGCACCTGGGTGGCTCAGTGGGTTGAGGCCTCTGCCTTCAGCACAGGTGATGATCTCAGTGTCCAGGGATCGAGCCCTGCATCGGGCTCTCTGCTCAGCAGGGAGCCTGCTTCCACCTCTCTCTCTACCTGTCTCTGCCTACCTGTGATCTTTCTCCGTGTATCAAATAAATACATAAAATCTTAAAAAAAAAAAATCTTTAAAAAAAAAAAAGCACTGCAGATCATTCTGGCTACAAAATTACTTCAGTGAGAGGTACCCAGGGCAGGGGTGGGGTCAGTTAGTTAAGCATCTGACTCTTGATTTCAGCTCAGATTGTGATCTGATGAACTGAAGGACTGAGCCCCATGTCAGACTTCACACTCAGCTCAGAGTCTGCTTAAGATTCTCTCTCTCCCTCTGCCCTTTAACTCAATGATCTTTTTTCCCTCTTCTCATTAATCCACCAATGAATATCCTTCCAACTTCTGAGTTCTCCCTTATTAGCTACTGTTTTCATCACATAAGTGCTAATGAGATTCTTATTTTTCTCTTTCTCATACAACCATCATTCAAGTTTTGTCAAATTATCTCTTACTACATCCTAGAAATAAATAAATGGAAGTGGCCATTTATTAACAATATTGGCTGTCTTCTCATATACAATCTAGACATGCATTTATTGATTAGGATAGTCTCATTTACACAATGGACCTAGAATTAGAGGTTCAAAATCAAAGATGTGGAAAGAGCCAGAGGAAGCTAGCTACCCATAACAATTCTTTCCTATGGGGCAGTATGAAAACCAATGTCTTCTTGATAGAGCTTTAACCTGGGAACATAGGACAACTTCTATTCCACACAATTCTTAGAACAGCAAGAAATAGGGATGTAGCTGGAAATGATGATGATTTAGTTAACAGAAAATTAATCTTCTGATTTTTTTGACCCATGACTTGAATATATGTAAGGTTCTGAACTAGGCTCCCTCAAATAAGCCAATGTCTGAACAGTACTTTAATGTGTGTTTCTGCCAAGCACTGATTGACAGTAAACATTTTCTGGCTCGGATGTTACCATGTTATTTCATTCATATACTGAGAAGATCTAATCTTTTCTGATTGTAGTTAAGCTGGGACTCCAAGCTTCCCTATCTGACTTCTTCATTCCTTGTGGTGCTTACTTTGGTTCCCTAATACATATTTGAAATGGAATACTTTTCAGCCATTTCACTGTAATTTTTAGTGTGATGATCAATAATAGAAAATATAAGCTAGTTCAGAAATCAAGTTACAAATCTGGATTTTAAGCAATATGCATCATCTTAGACTAATTTTTGTGTTTTTGACAGTACTTAAGAATATATATGCTATATATGTAAGGATATACTATACATGTAAACACATGTGCTATATATGTATATATAATCACTTGAATATATGCATCATAATAACTTCTCTATCTCACAGGGATCTTGTGGAGATCAAATTTGAAATGCTTGAAAGCACTTTAGAAACATCAGAGTTCCCACAACGCAGTGTTTATATGCTATTATTAAAACTAATAAGGAATTATTTTTGTTCCTCGTATGACACTCTATGAAGAATAGTTATGGGGAGAGCTTAAAGAGGGCAGCCGACTATCCACTTCACTGCCTAAGTTTCATTTTCATATCCTGAAATCCTCTTGTCCCCTCAGTTGAATAGGATCTGTTTCTCTCATCCAACTGGCCCCTCACATAGATGCTGCTATTCTTGGGCTGATCCCCTTTATACAAGGATAGGATTCATTTCAGCCTTGCTTATTTAGTGTAATGTACAAGACAGGTAGTACCAATCCACACCTGGCCCTGTCATTCCCTCCTCGCTAGGCCTGATCTCTTGGGGAGTCACCGCATAGATGCAGGGACACTGGAGACCTCTTGAGTTCTCCTCCTTACTCACTTTACTGGGACCTAGAAGATGGTGACAAGTTGATTTATTTTATCTTTACTCCATGGTTTACTTCTCATGTATGCCCTATTACATCTAGAGTCTCTAAATGAACAGATAAGTAGGAAGAACAGATCACTCAGCAAACACTGTTAATTAAAGGAGAGCGAGAAGGAGAGAGAGGAGGGGAGGGAGGAGGGGAGAAGAGATGTTCTTTAGGTGTGATCCCAGCTGCATTGTGCTCCCTATTATAGCGATTGTATTTGTAATTATAACATGATACTGTGTATGGTTGTGCCTTCTGTATGGATTAATAATATACTAATTAAAAATTTTTAAGAGATTTTATTTATCTATTTAAGAGAAAGAAACAGAGATAGCAAGAGAGAGAGAGCAGGAGCAGGGAGAGAAGAAAAGCAGGACCCCTGCTGAGCAGGGAACCCGATGTGGGGCTCCATCCCAGGACCCTGAGATCATGACCTGAGCAAAAGGCAGGCACTCAACCAAAAGAGCCACCCAGGCACCCCACTACTTAACTTTTAATTAATAATATACTAATTAGGGATGCCTGGGTGGCTCAGTTGGTTGAGCGGCTGCCTTTGGCTCAGGTCATGATCCCAGCCTCCTGGGATCGAGTCCCACATCGGGCTCCTTGCTCAGCAGGGAGCCTGCTTCTCCCTCTACCTCTGCTGCTACTCTGCCTGCCTGTGCTCTCTCTCTCTCTCTCTCTCTCTGGCAAATAAATAAATAAAGTCTTTAAAAATAATAATAATATACTAATTAAATATTTTTTTAGTACATCGGGACAGTGGAGGTATTTGCCTTTCCAAACTATGTTGAAGTATAAAAGTTTGGGAACAGCTCAGGTGTATGTTTTATTCTATTTCACGTACTTCTGGGGGACAGAGCTTATGTCCATGTTTAACACCCCCAGAATATCTATCACAAGAGCTCAAGAGAGTTGGTTTGACATGGCATCACCATTGATTGTGGTGAATCGTTTCACCGCGCATATGCATATCAACACATTGTCATAAGCCTTAAATGTATATAATTTTTATCTGTCAATTATATGTCAATACAGATGAAAACAATCATCACACTCTAAACTTGGCTTATCTTCTTTAAATATCTGCAATTCAAATAAAAGCCTATTATGAAAATAAGTGATTGTGAAAATAAAATGACTAAAGTTGAGGGTGCATGATTCACTTTGATTCTAAACACAGAAGGAATATTCCACATGACCCTTGAATTGGAAGAATCATGTCCAATAGCCTTATTCCTGATGGTCATCCTTTCTAAGCTCACTACACTAAGGTGTATGTTTGTCACAACTGCTCATTTATAGCAGCTCATTAAATCTCAAAATAAGAGTGAGCAAGTATAGATTATTTTCCAGGAGTATGACTCCTAAGAGTGGCAAATGAGAATTGTAGCAAAATCACACTTTTTCAAAGATTTTATCTGCCTCTAACATCTCTAAAAGTGACAATGGAACTTTATAACTGGTTTCCACGTTATACTTCATGGCTGGAAATTTATGGTAGAGAAATAGCAAGAAGTGACATTATCTCTAAAGGAAAAGAGAGAATGACTGAAAGTTAGAAAGAAGGAAAAGCTAAAAATGTCTTGCAATAAGTCAGTCTGCCTTTTTTAATGAAGCAGTCCTGTCCCTTGAGAAAGCAATAAGATATAGTCTGCTTTATAGAAGAAACTGAGAAAAAATAGTTAACTATCATTCTGGGTGCTCTGTACCCCCCAGGCTGCCACTCCCCCCTGCACTCTACTGTAATAGTTAGTCCTGTATTGCAAATATTTCTGTCTGATTGTAAAGAAACTATACCTCAATCATGTTTTCCTTCAATATCTAACTATAAGATGAAAGTTTTATTTTCCCCCTGAAATAAGCTGCATAGAGATAAGGGCTGGCTGAGACCAGCCATCAAATTTGGACCAAGAAATATGTGTGGGACAGAATGCACTCAAAAATTGAGATCTTTTGACTGATTCTTCCATGGGTTCACTCACTCATTCATTCATTCATTCATTCATCCATTTACAATCATTTATTGAATACCTTTTAATAAGGAGTTACACAGAAGGGGAATAGAATAGAAATAGAATAGACAGCCAGATTTGCCCACCTTGAATTGCATAGAGAACTTCAGGTATGGGATGACTAGAGGCTGTCTATGAGCAGAAAGTTGCTCTTTGATCACTGAGCATGGAAGGAGTCTAGGTGTGAGAGCTCGCCAGATGGGGCTGAAGTCCAAGCTGCTGCTGCTTATTAGCTGTGTGAGTTTGGGAAAGTTCCCTAACTTCTCTGGATTTCTTCCTAAGTACAAATGAAGTGATTTACAGGATAATGAAGAGAAAATCCTATTTTACAGGATAATGAAGAGAATTAAATACTCTAGGGCTAGGGCTGCCTGGCTGGCTTAGTTCGTTGGGTATCCAGCTCTTGATTTTGGCTCAGGTCATGATCTCGGTGTGGTGTCAAGCTCCACACACTGAGTACGGAGCCTGTTTGGTATTCTCTCTGTCCCTCTGCCCCTCACCCCACTCGTGCACCTCCCCCTCTCCAAATAAATAAAAATAAATAAATAAAATCTTAATAAAATCCTCTAGGGCTCGATAGGTCTGTCTAGCACAGTGGCTGGCACTTAGAAGACGTTTGACAATATTATTACATAAATACAGCTGGTTCTTTACAAGTTCTCACTTCACTTTCCCTGCAACACCGGCGGGAAGCGTTGTTCATAGCACTGGACTCCTAAGATCTTTAGACACAGATATTCTCTTCACAAAGCAAGTGTAATTTCTGACTTAAATCCAAAGTCCCACGCTTAAACATTCCATAAACAGAGCACTTCTTAAAACTCCTCAAAAAACATCACATCATCAATACACAGAAAAGCCAGGGAGTTCTTTTCTCCCCAGGTGTGTGATGTAACGTAGAATTTGTCAAACTGTATTTATTTTAGCGTTGGGAGACTCCGTAAGATATCTGTCCCAGGTGCCTTATGGTAAAGAGAGAGAAACTAACGTGGCATGGTCAGGCACGCGGGATCAAATCACTACTGGCTTGATGTCAGGCGTAGAATGAGATCCTGCTTCCTGGCCCTCCATCCAGTTGGCATTCCCCTACCTCCACTGCTCCAGTCTCATGTTTGGGTAAGAGGAAGGTTAAAAAAAAAAGAATAGCAGCAGGATCAATTTGCTACTTTTCCCAATTTTCTCAAACATGATTTGCCTTTTTCAATTCTGCCTGAAGTTTTCCTGAAAATTTTAAGCAAGACCTTTATGAAATACCAGGGAATGGAATCCGCTGACGTCACCCAGAGCTGCTAGACCCGAGAGCACTTAGCAGATCCTGCGAAGCCTGTGAAGGACTGCTTAAAGAATAAGCATGCAGAAGAGATGGGAGAATTCTGCTCATTGTCTTCTGCTGAGGACTAGGAGCTTCATTAGAGAGCCTGCCTTTGTGTGCACTTCATTTGGTGAAACCTTGACAGCACGCTTCCCCATAGGTATTGGAGTGTTTTATTTGGTTATGCTATTGTCTAATGATCTCTTCTTCTTCAACTACTCTTCACAGATTACTATTACTATTATTTTGGCCATTAAAAACATTGTCAAAAGTAAAGCTCACATGAAAAACACTTAGACGGCTAAGTGACTAATGAAATCCTCTCCCGGACAGCTCTTCCCTCTCCAGCGTTGCATTCTACAATCAGTTCTGCCCAGTTCTGACACATTTCCTCCAAGTTGCTATCCTACATCTCCCACCTGGATGTACCCTTTTCCTTCACCTGCAACCCCTGCTCCCTCCCTTCATTCTCATTACCGGGATGCCTGCTGATGAAGGACCATAAATAAGCTTTCTATTCTCTCTCTCTCTCTCACACACACACAAACACACACACATATGCCAGTTATCATCCCGAGAACTTTTGAAATCACAGAAGTGTCACCTTTTAACCAGAGAGTTCAGAAGACAAGCTGTTCTAGTAGTTTGTTATCAAAGCGAGGAATGTGGGAACCTGCCAAGGAGCTGTGATCTCAGGTGGTCAAGCATGTGGCTGTGCCCTGTGTCAGAGACCCTCCCACTCCTCTTTCACTTTTTATTTTTTATTTTTTTTTAAAGATTTTATTTATTTATTTGTCAGAGAGAGAGAGAGAGGGGCAGCTAGAGGCAGAGGGAGAAGCAGGCTCCCCGCTGAGCAAGGAGCCTGATGCGGGACTCAATCCCAGGTCGCTGGGATCATGACCTGAGCCAAAGGCAGCCGCTTAACCAACTGAGCCACCCAGGCGTCCCCTCTTTCACTTTTTAATCAAGGCGTGCTCTTCCTGGGTTTTCTCTTTTGTCTATCAGTGTCAGCCTTTAGAGACACCCTTTTCCTTTTCAAAATCACTCCTTTGATCTGCTTTGAGCTGGAAATCCAGATAACCAAGTTTCTCTATTTTGAGAAATAATAATGGCCTATAAGGAAAAGAGGATTAGAGAAGTGCTCTAAAAAGCCCAGGTGCTTTAGAGCCCTCAGTCAAGGCTCATGGCTTCAGGTCCACTAACTCGTTAGTTTCCTCAAAATACAATGTTCCTTCTAAAGGTAGTACCTTTATTTCTAAGTCACCCACACAGTAACATTTTTACTATGATGATTCTCAAATAGGCTTTTCTTATTTCTTAAAATCCAAGGAACCTTATGGGAGCTACACCCTAAATACCTCCATCTATTTGCCAAGATCTAATCAAATAGAAGCCAAGCCTCATTCAGTGTTTCCCTGAGCCTGCTGGGAGAGAGATGAGGGCTAGAATAAGGAAGGTGGCCCTCTCACTGTCTGCGACCGCCAGGCTACCTGAAAGAATGGAGGGTATGTTTGCTTGTACTCAGGGGTGGAACTGATGCTGCTAAGGTTTTAGCTATATTTGTGAGTCACTCTGTATTCTTTTTTTCTTTTTAAATTTTATTTATCCATTTGACAGAGATCACAAGTAGGCAGAGAGGCAAGCAGAGAGAGATGGGGGGAAGCAAGCTCCCCACTGAGCAGGGAGCCCGACATGGGGCTCGATCCCAGGACCCAGAGATCTTGACCTGAGAGGAAGGCAGAGGCCCAACCCACCGGAGCTACCCAGGCGCCCCTCACTCTGTATTCTGAGTAGAGAGATGCTGTCCGTGGTAGCTCCTTTTCTGGTTTCCTAGAAGCAGCTGTTCCCTTGACAAACTGAGGAGTGTTGGTGCTCGTTATGGGGCCCTGTAACGCTGCTCCTAGTGATTTAGGTGCGTGAGCATTAGAGCCCGAGTTTAAATCTGGAGTTAGCAGAACTTGGATGATTTATTTAACCTCTCATTTGTAAAATGGGAAGGATGCAGTATCAGTCTCTGCAGTGTAGTTGTAAGAATTAGGAAAATCATGATCAATAAAGTTCTTGATGCATAGTAAACACTAAATAAATCTTAGCTATTCTTGCCCTCTTACTATATAAGACACACACATATGTTACCTAGCATGCCAGGGGGGAGCATGTTTTTTGCTAAAGTGGGCAAAACCCCAATATCCTAATAACCACAATAGGCAGACTCTCCATGTTTACCCTTGCCTAGAGTACTGTGAAGCAGGAGGAGGAAAAAAGCCAAATATTGGAAGGAGAATGTAAATGTACTTTCCCCCTGGATGTTGTATTTTGCTTTTCAACTTTCAAACTCCACTTTATTTCAAAACATACTCCTAACCATTCCAAAGCATTTTCAAGTTGGAAAGCCTTCTTTTTTGTTTCACAATAAGCTAACTGCAGGTGCAAACTCGAGGGAGACAGACCTTGGAAATTTTAAGTACGTTGCCATGGCAATGATTTGCAAGAATGTGTATGAGTTTCATCTTAGCTCTCAAGCATTCAACTGAGTTCATATGTGGAGGCTCAAATTGCTAGGCACACAATGTTTGCCATTCATTGTGTCTTGAAAGGCTTGGAAATAACTGTCTCTGTTGCTTATAGCAACTAGAAACCACAAAATACTATCTATCTATCTATCTATCTATGCAAATGTAGAGATCTAGTCATTCATTATCTGCTCTTACCTGGCCATCCTCACCGTTTTGGCTGCTCTAAGGGAAGCTGTATACATAAATACAACAATAAACACTTTCCCCATTGTTGCAAACACAGAGTTGCACTCTCAATATGAATTAACTGTAAAAGTTTTCTATTGAATTTTCATATTAATTTTCTCATTCAAAATGAACACATCCTTAAAGAAGCATGATAATTATTTAGGAATGCTCAATTAAAGCAAACTTTCAGTCTAATGAATTGTGGAGGATCTTTTTAAAAGGGTCCTGTCCTAGAAGGCAGGAAAGAAGAAGTCTGTAATTCTAGTCATTAAATCAAATGCTCCCCCGCCCTTGAAAAAGCAATACCATCACCACCACCACCATCATCAAGAAGACATACAAAAGAAGTAATTTTTCTCATTTGAATCATCATTACCTCAATAGTTCTTAAGTGGTTCAGTTGATGCTTCTAAACTAAATCCTCCACAATGGTTTCATGATTCATTGGCAATAAAAGCAGTGATTACTTGACAAAAGCATTCCCCCCTCCCCCCAAATGGAATCCACAGAACATTAAAAATGCAAAGTTTTGAAGTTATCTCTTTGGTATAAGAAATAATTCTTAACAAATTCTCTTCAGTTTCCAAGGCTCTTTCCATGTAAAATTGTATTCTGCAAATTAAGTCAATATTTTTTTAAAAATTCATTCACTAGCAAAAAAAAAAAAAAAGCTGGATTTCTAAGATTGCATATTTTTTTAGTATTCCTAGCAAAAGCTTTTGCTGCAAATGATCCATCATGATAACAAGTGCCCCACATAAAATGAGGCCACCAGGGACCCCACCATCTCCTACATTTGATTACCAACAAAACCTTCACAAAAATGTTATTAGCTACCAAAGTCTGGCAGTTTCAAGTCCACTTTGCTGCTTTAACTTTGACCTGTCTTCTAACACACACACACACACACACACACACACACACACTCATTCTAACCCCCCACACTCCTAGATTTAACAGCTTGTTGATGTACTTTAAAACTGCAGTGGTGCTCTCCTCACCTCCCCCATTCTAAAAAAGCCTACAGGAATTCTGGAATTAAACAAATGAGAACACAATAATTAGCTATGCAAACTGTCAAGTGGATCTAAAAAGAAAAACAACCCAGAAAACACAACAATCAGCGGTTTCAAGCTCTAACAAGAATCTACATTGAGTTCCCATTTATTTTAAACACAAATAGATTAGGTCTTTTGAAAAATGTTCACTGCAGTTTCCAAGGAAATAGGGCAAATCAGCTAATGGGTCTTTTACATCTCTATAATTTCTATGATGCTGATATAGTAGAAAAGTCTTTGATGCTACAATCTTCCCAAATAATTTCTGTTCTACTCTTCTATAATCAGATTCATTCCCAAGTAAGTAGTATTGACAATTGTCCCAAAGTGGATACGAAACAGGTAAGTGGGTCAAAACACATGCTGTGACCCTCCCCATTCACAAACCCCCAAAACCTCACCTCAGTAGTTTTATAGCTGGTAACTAAATTAGTATAAGCATTAAGGGCGAAATGGAAAGGGAAACAAATTCCTAAATTATATGCTGTGTATGTGTGTGAATGGGAGAGAGGAGGCATTCAATTCTTTGGATGTACCAATTATATAACGTGTAGCTAAATCTCTGGGAGTCTTTACAGGTGACAACTAAGCACCTTCTCCCCCTTGCCAACAAATGCTGAATCTAAACTATGAAGCAAATGGATTACCTATAGCCTATACATGCTTTGTGTGAAATACCAGTAATGCTCCTGTGGACAGTCAATGCTCCCTTTACCTGTTATAAAAACAATATTATAGGATGAGAATATGTGAGTTTTTGAAAATCCAGAATTGTGACAAAATGGGTCAATTCAACTACCTTAAAACTTTTGTTTGCTTCAATTCTCTTATCTTTAACGTTGTAGAGCAACAAGGACCTACTTTATAAATTGAGAATGAAAGGTGAGATGTCTGAAAGTGGTCTGGGATAGGACACAGCATTCTGAGCCAACCAGGAATTTGATCATTACCTAAGCCATGGACCTGAGGCAAATCACTCTCCATGTCAGTGTAAATAGGTTGGAGTAGGTTAGAGCCCTCAGGTCCCTTTAAAACATAATAATCAGGCAACTACGTGGCTCAGTCAGTTAAGCGTCTGCCTTTGGCTCAGGTCATGATCCTGGGGCCCTGGGATCAAGTACCGCCTTGTGCTCCCTGCTCAGCGGGAGGCCTGCTTCTCCCTCCCCCTCTGCCTGCTGCTCCCCCTGCTTGTGCTCTATCTCTCTTGTTTACTCTCTCAAATAAATCTAAAAAAAAAAAAAAAAAAAAAAAAAGTAATCATCAATGGTAACACAGGGAGTCTTGTGGTAATGGTGCAGTTAGTATTTTGATTTTGGTAGTGGTTACAGGAAGCTATACATGTGATGACGCTGCACATACACACACAGGCACATGTGTAATTAGTGAAATCTGAAAAAGCTCTGTGATTTGTAGCAGTATACTGTTCTGATTCTGATACTGGACTACAGTTATGTAAGATGTTAATATGGGGAGAGGTTAGAGAGACGGCATAGGGGATCTCCCTGTGTTTTCTTTGTAACTATCTGTGAATCTGTCATCATTTCAAAATCAAAAGTCTTACAAGTATGAAAATATATGCATACCTACATAAATACAATAACCTTTGATTTCATGAAAGGCCTTGCGGCCACAGACGAAACAAAAACGTACAGGGCCTGATGCTTTACCAAGGAAGTGAAATTTATTGGTTCTAAACAATTTACTTTGCAGCTAAATGTGATAGTTTCTATCTAAAACAATTAGTGGTTTTAAGGTAGTTAAAATATTGACTATTTCACCATGATTTGAATTGTCAGATGATGGGTCACTACTAGTAATACAATTTTTGCCTACCCTTCCATCATTTATCTTTGAATATTGAATCCTAAGGATTAAGACACCAAAAAAAAAAATCCTAATAATTTCAACCATAACAAATACTATACCCTTGATTTAAAAGAGAAAATTAAAACAAAATACACACACACACACACACACACACCCTAAACAAAACCAGCACAATTAAAAAGGAAGTATCAGGGCTTTATTAAAAATTAAATTTCTAATACTTATATCCTCAGGACCCTAGTTTCTTCCCAGTTAACTACTGCTACAATGAGTAATCTTACTTTCCATTCCTCAAATCTACAGAATTCTATCCCTCTAAGAATTAAATTGTGCTCAATATATTTCCTTCCTTTTCTTTTCTTTTTTTTAAAATGTGGGGCTTGAACTCATGACCCTGAGATCAAGATCTGAGCTGAGATCAAGAGTCATATGCTTAACCAACTGAGCCACCCAGACATCTCTCAATATATTTCCTTTCAATGTCACAGAATCCAGCTAGTTCTCCTGACTTCCATGATGTTTAAAAATAATGGCTAGTAACTCAGCAACTTTATATCCAGATATTGGTTTCAAAATTTGACTCACACAAATGGGGCAGAAGAAAGCAACAGATGCCAGTAGCATCCTTCTGCTAGAGACAAAAGAAGAGAGACAAAGCAAACAGGAAATTTAAAAAAAAAAAAACGAGGAAGAAGAAGAATGAGCAGAAGGAGTAAAGAAGAAAAAACGTTTCCTCCACCTGTTTGAAAAGTTCATTTTCCCAGTGAGAAATGTCTCAGTTCATTTTCCAAGTGAGACCAATGGCAGAGGTCTTTCACACTTAGGAAAGTAAGATTAATGCCTCACTCAGTGAGATGTGAAATAGGTCTTGGTTCCAAAATTTTAGAAAGGTGTTTAAGAGGGGAAAAAAAAGCATTAGAAAATATGCAACTAAAAATAAGACAATCTATCAAACCAGCTCTGCTCCAGGATTAACCAACTCAGCTGAGTCTTAAGGCTTTAGCTGTCTGTGGCAGCGAAGACCTCACTCCTCTAACACACCCAAACCTAAGACACAGAACAGAAAAGTGGGAAGTAGAGGAGTTTCCTGTTCTTGAATATTTTTCACCAAATCATAGAAGATAAAACAAACAGAAGCAATTTCTCAGGGCTTTAACTAAAATGGGCCAAGAATGGTGAGTTATCAGATGAAATCCTGTCAGAACCCAGGCATACTTTTCCAAAAATTAATTCTACCAACTACAGTAAATTTGAGGTGGTAAGAGGAATTACTCCCAATAAAAGAACAAAATATAAAATAGATGATTAGCCAAGAAAGACACCAAGTGGGGGCAACTGGTCACGTGTTTCAGAGCTGCCCAAACCAAATCCAAGCCTATATTTCACACTGCCAATAAGGGAAGGAGCTGGCTGAGGAGTGTGGGCTACCTACCACACACCTCGTAACACCTTGCCTTTCTTCCACTCTCCTCAGTGCCACAGTGCTTCTTCAGCTTTGCTGGGTCTAGAGTTCACTTTAAAGTTGAAGGGTTTCAGGTTAACTGTGTTCTGGGAGTCAAATCTGTGCTAAGATATTAAAAGCTAAACCTCTACTGTACATATCAACTGGTACTCCAAAATGCTGGTTTCCCAGAATATCCACCAAATTCTGTCTATGTTTAGATGCTGATAACAAATAGAAAAAAAAATGCAATCACTGCACCTTCTATACATTATAAAGTCTTGAAATTATAAATGTCAAAATTCTAATTTCATTTGCCTGTGTCTAAAAATATTTCCCTGCTAATTATTTCAAATTACTATAGACATTTTGCAAGCTATATTAGATTTTATATATAAATTGTGAACATCCATAAAAATAATTTGTCCTATCCATCTAATTTTCTAGATTGTTCCCAATCTAGACCCACTTTCTTTTTCATGTTTATAGAGAAATGCTTACAAAGTCTTGTGCTCTGAGGATCTCATTTGGCACTTGTCAAACTTATCTTTTCAGAAATCTTTATCAGCCATGAGAATTTTTCTCAGACTGTGTTGTTGATTGCTTATGTCACCACTTTTCCTTCCACTTCCATTAGAAGCCACAGGGCACCTTACTTCTTAGAGAAGAATGTGATACTGATTTGGGGATGAAGGACTTTTAGTTCAGAGTATGCACCACTTTATAAAATATTTATTGATACAAAACCTAAAAATATACATGGTAGGTACAGTGTTCACGTGGCTAATTATTTAGTAGATTCAGCCCATGATTTTATACCACAGCATTCTTATTAGGAATACCACAAAGGGAATCAGAGTTTCTTGACACATGGTAATAAATATTTTCACTCACAATGAATAATTTAGCTCTTTTGGCATTCACTGTATGAAAAATAGATTTGAAATAATTTCAAGGTCTCTTAGCAAATGTAGAGGTTCTGGCACACAAGAACAGGCAGTATGAGGCTCCTTCCCTTTGTTTTCACAGAATTTTGCTTGCTTTTATGATGCACACACTGCAAAATTTTTCCCCATTTGTCAAGATGATGTTGAAATGAAAAGATATTGTTTCTTCTATATCATTTCCTATTGTGGGTTTCTGTAATTCCAAATCACTAATTCTCTACAATTTACCAGCCTTGCCCATAGGATGCTAATGAGCCTCTATATTCTTGATTGAAATGGAAAAGGAGCTTTCCCTCAAATTTATGCTAGCCAAAACTGGAATTAGTTTCACACTAGTCTCAAAATGAAAATTCCCATTAGGGAGTTACATATATAAAGTCATCTAAAATTTCAGGGAGATGATTCAACAAAATGAAAAGCAGTGTATGTTTTAAGACCACTTGTCTTTGAAAACTTTTCTTCTAAAGGAAATTCACATTTATTCATACTCCAAAATCATAATACATTAGAGCTACAAAGCCCTCACCTTATAAATGGGGAAGTCAAGTACCAGAAAATTAAGTAGTTGGTCTTCATCTCACCAATAGCAGTAAAAATTTCTCCAGTTCAGTCTCTTTACATATGTCCATTAAGAGAAAATGTTTTGGGGTGCCTGGGTGGCTCAGTGGGTTAAAGCCTCTGCTTTCGGCTCAGGTCATGATCTCAGGGTCCTGAGATCCGAGCCCCACATCGGGCTCTCTGCTCAGCAGGGAGCCTGCTTCCACCTCTCTCTCTGCCTGCCTCTCTGCCTACTTGTAATCTCTATCTGTCAAATAAATAAATAAATAAAATCTTAAAAAAAAAAAGAAAAGAAAATGTTTTAAGATTAGATAAGCCCCTCAAATAACTTGTTCATGATGGGATATGTTGAATGAGGCAAACTGAGGGTGGTTGTAAAGGTCTAAAGTTTAGAAGAACAGTCTAGGCTGAAAATGGTATAAATTTCCCATGGAAACAAAAAAGAGAATCTTAGACTAACTTCAAAATAAAACCGACATATATAAGGGTGCAAAGAAAAAATAAACAAAAAGGACTATTTTTCTGTTAACTGTCTTTCCTCCTAAAATACTTGAGTGAACGTTTCAAAGTAGAAATTCTGGGTGATTCAGTGAAAAGGATTCTCTTAGGTATTGATGGGATTCAAATGTTGAAATTTTCCAAATATAGTCTGATGACACTCATTGCCAGAAACGTTAAAAAAAAAAAAATCACTTTTCCAAGAGTATACTGAATGTTAATTTTTTAGCACTGGCAAATGAAAAATGCTTAAATAAAACATTAATATTAGGGTAAGCTGGATGAAGACTGAACTCTGTTTGCAGCATTTCTATGTATTTAAATTAGAGCTCTTATTTAAAAACCAAAACATAAAAGATGCATACTAATCTGATCAAATCTTATATATTACATATAAGTTGGCCAAAGTGGTATTTATAAAGTAATTCTCTTTAAAAAGATGCAGATACATTCATAAAAGAAAAAAATATAATTGCCACAACCACAACAAAGTAACCTGTAAATCCCACCCCTCTTTGTAATATTTACAGACACAAAGCATGTATTATCCTCACTTGAATGACATGTCTTTGGAAATGTCCTTACACTGTAATAAGCAAAGCATATACTTTTCTACTACATCTTATCATTTTAGAACTTCGTCTTTCTTCCTAAAGTACTACAAAGAATTGAGCATCATTTAGGGAATTTCTAGGTAGAGAGAGAGAGAGAAAGGGAGAGAGAGGGGCTAAAATCAGTATTTACTTTGTTATTGCATCAGTAGCCTTCTGTTTAAAATGATACCATCTGCTCAATTGAAATTTCATGGGCTATGTGTGAAACCACAAAGTCAGGAATCTAGGAAGCCCTTGTTGCATGGATGCCTTCAAACACTGACCTAAGCTTACTATCTCTAGCTTGAGATTTTGAAAAGTAATCAAGAAGTATTCAATTTGATATTTTGCATCTACGTATCATTTCAATTAGTACTCATGACTGGTTTGTGAGGTTTCCCATAATTATTCACTGTATTTTAAGCCACTTACTGAGGAAACAAGAGTATTGATAACAATTTCAATAACACAACTAGACTGTTCATGTAATTATCACTATTCAAAATTGTTTCACTCAAAGCTAAGCCATAGCTTTCTTCCTATTCCATCTCCATTCTACTTTCTTTAGAGTGGGTATCATTCAAAAAGAAAGTAGAGACAAAGAAAGAGAAGGAGAATCAGGCAGATTGAAAATTATTGCTGGAGTAATTTACAAACACACTTGATTTACAAACACACTCAAATTACAAACACACTTGTAGCCTGACATACTTACTCCAAAGTGTCTAATTTACTACTGGAAAAATGACTCAATACTTCAAATCATCCCATCAGTAAAAGAAAACCAATTTCTTACACTATAAAGGAAAATGTTTAGCAGTGAGGGCTGCTTTTAATGAATAAAGAGAATGAAAACCAAATATGCAGGTGATTTTTAAATCAAAAGAGTTGTACATATTTTGCATTTACTTTTATTACTCACAAGACATAAAGACCGGCTTTTAAGCACTCAATGTGCTGTCCTGAGAACATGTAGAACAGGAAACAGCCACCTTGAGTGATTTTGAGACAAGCTACTTGGAACATTCCTTCCTGTTTGAACATCCTTGGTGTCCTACATCACTTCAGAGGCTGGTACTGGTGTGATGGGATTTGGCGGTCCTTGATGTGATCTGATTTTGTGTTATTTTGTGACTGTATAACTAGGGCTGCTTAAACATACACAAGGAACATATAGCAGAATAACATCCATGCACCTGCTTAACCCATAGTGACCTCTCCTTTCTCCAAACTACCATGAAGTATATGGCAGATGTGTAGCAAATATGTGTTCATCCATGGATACTATAGGGTAAAACCGTTCAGCCTTCAGTACTCTAGCTTTCTGTGTCTGTCCTGACTGTTCAGCTGGACTTCCAAGGCAAGAGATATCTTACTTTCCTCTGAGGCATCCATCACTAGGAGTTCTGGTAGAGATCAATCAACCAATAGATATCTTAACAGATCTTAACTATCAAATGTATGAGAATCACTGAGATAATTGCTTATATAATTGTCACTATTCTGGAAAGTGACAATACACTTCTTCAAAAAACTGCTGATAAACCGAGGGGCAGCTGTTCCTCCTGGGATTTCTAGTTTGTTAGATGCATCCTTCAAATCTCTTACTTAGCAGCTAAATATTTAGCAGTGTTTTTATACAGAAACATAGTACATTTAACTCTGAAAATCTCCTAGTCCTACTACAAACCCAATGAATAGATCCCCTCAAATCTGGTTGTGCTAATGAAGAGAAGCCATGATATGTAATTGAAAAGAATGATTTTTAAGCCAGTGGGAGGGCAAATGGTGTAGAAAGCAGACCCAGTCATGCAAGGTGACCCATTATGCAGACAGTTCACACATGAGTAATTGAGAATTGACACCTATGGCTATACCCATGCAACTCCAAAATAAGGAGCTTTTAAAAAGAATCAAAACTCAATGTAATATTGACTTGACAATAAAATAGTAACATTTTGAAGTCACAAGATAGTTTGAGTTTTATATATAATACATACTTTATTATATAGACATAGTATTTGTATATATAATTTATTTTTTATATGTAAAATGAGTATTTTTCAGCATAAGCAAATTTATTTCACTGTACAACTTATTGGGAAGGCATATGTCTTTGAAGCTCTAGCAGTTTTTTCACTCTGAAAAATGTGAAAAGATCAGATAGGTGAAGCATTTTCCCATAGCATTAAGCCCCCACTTTATCTATAAAGTTACCAGTATATCTAGGCTGTGAACTTATATGATATTTTTGGTCAAAAGTCTGAAATATGCTGAGAATCAAGATTGTGGTATCCTACAAAACTCACTGTGTTAAAAAAAAAAAAAGGCAGTGGAAACAAAGATGAGAACCTACAGATATCTTTGAGAGATGAATTTCTTTATCTATCCTAAGATAACATTCAAGTCATTCTTACCTCTGTATTATAGTGTGGGAAAAGAATAAGAAAAGTATTTGAATCTTTCTATTATCAAGAAAATAATTATACTGTGGCTTCACAGGCAGAATACACACACACACACACACATATACATATATATATATTCACAATGCAAACATATATATACACATACATGCAAATATACCTACAATGGAATATTATTCAGCCCTAAAAAAGAAATCATCATTTGTAATAATGTGGACAGATCTAACAATTATAATGCTAAGTGAAATAAGTCAAAGAAGGATAAATACCATATGAATTCACTCAGATGTGGAATTTAAGAAACAAAACAAATGAACAAAGAAAAAAGAGACAAACCAAAACAGACTCTTAAATATAGGACAAACTGGTGGTTGTCAGAGGGGAGGTGGGCGGTGGAATGAGTGGAATAGGTGAAAGGGATTAGGAGTACACCTATCACGATGAGCACTGCGTAATATTTAGAATTGTTGAATCACTGAATTGTACACCTGAAACTAGTATAACCCTGTACGTTAACTATACTGGAATTTGAAAGACTGAATTAAAATTTTATATACACACATACATATATATGTATACATGCATACAACAATGAAAACAAAAATGTGTAACTGATTTTGTAAAAACAGTTCTGAGATAGTTACTAATGCTTAATCAAGTGAAATCAAATGAAAGTAAAAATTTGGGGAGGATATGGCAATGTATAGTGATAATCACTCATAATTTATGACCCCAAATAGAAAATATCTCATATATTTTTTGCTTTTCCCTGATTATTATGCAGTTTGGACTCATACTGTCTTAATGTGTGAAGGGAAACTAGAAATACCCATGGGTTTATAAGTTTCTCTTATAAGGAACAGTGTTAGTAGATATACTCAAAATTGCTTTTCTACTAGATATTACTGTGCATGGCTCCATTCTTTGTGCCAAGGTGATGAGGAAAGGGAGTCTTCAGGAGATTCAAATATCAATTGTCAAGTAAATGTACATAAGGTGGCAGAAAGTAAAACCAATCTTCCCAGGTCAATATGGTAACCTTTAGTAGAAGTCAAAAAAATTGAAAGCCTAAATATACACAAAAATGTATAAAGCAGAACTTGGTGTCCTTATACTTTGCTGAGTTTATACATAGCTTATTGTTCAGTAAAATTGAGGTCTGGAGCAAATGGCATTTGAATCCACAAATGACAGATAAAGCTGCAGAGAAACAAAAAATAGGAAGGAGAGGAAATGGGAAATGAAAGAGAAGACTGAATAATAAAATGTACCACTTGGTCCAAGTGAAATTAAACATCTACTAACACTATTCACCTATGAATTTTGCTAGTTCTCATTAACACTGGAATTAAGAACACTAATTTTGATTGGGAAGAAATCTTGTTTCAAGTGAGTTATTTTCCAAATGGGCAGAGTGTAAGCTTAGTTCTCAAAACATTTAAACTTAATATAGACAAAGGTTGAAAGTCCCTGGCTACATGTTTTCTTCCTCCATTTGGAAATTGAAAAGTGTAAGCCAAGAGGGCTTTTCCCATCAATTAGCACTCTGCCTACTGCAGCCATCATATAGTTAATTGATTGCACTTGTAGTTTATAAATGCACTCAGATGCTGTGGGATGAGCACATTTCGTAAATTAAAGGAGCATATGGAAGGCACACAGACAGTAACATTTCATCATAACTACCCAAAACATCCTTAATATGCAATGCTACATCACTAATTACTATGTAAATATGTAAGTGTTTCCCTGCTTAATGTCTTGGTGAGAAATTTGTTTGGCAGTGGAGTCCAAATGCAGTTTTGACTGGCCATTTAATACCACTTCAGTGCTCTCCTAGTTTCATCCCACTTTGCCTGGAAGGAGAATGTGGCTCTCAGCCTATTAGGCAACCTTGATTGTGCAAAGTCAGTGAAAATGTTTATTCTTTCTCAGTGGGTCATCTTACTTAAGGAACACCTGTCAACCCTCTAAATTATAAATATCTTTCCAAAGTTCTGTCTGCAGGCTCTCTTTCTTCCTGAAAACATTAGATGGAATTTGCCAAGTGAAGAATGTTCTGCTGCTTTGCAGACTCCTTCATTAATTTCTAAGAAAAGGGCAAGGAGGAAAATGACTGCATAAAGTATAAGAAACTGGCTTAATTCCTCAACTACGGGGAAATTAGAATCAATGATCCGAGTAAACTATCTTGAATACCTCAAAATGTCAAAGGTGAAGGCTTTATTCTCTGATCTAGGTCATAGTTCTTTGTCAAGCCAAGGTTGAAAAGGTAAGTTGCATGTCTCTACATGCAACATGGCAAAATCTCCTCCATAGAGTAGATATTCTCTCCATATACAAGGTCCACCAATGACAGGATTAAGTGAGCTATAGGTGACTCATGGATCAGAAGATGTGTATTTAAACTTTTAAAATTTGTAATTTATTGGTAGATTTTGGCAGGGTGATTTTGGTCAAATTCATTTGTACTCAGGACTGGAAATTGTGTCTAAGTTCACCTTAAAATTTTGGAAGAATTATTAAATTACAGAATTCAAAAGTAAATTGATTTTCATTTTTTCCCCAGTCCTATGGCCATTCTGGGTAAAGACTGTGTCCAGTTCTCTGGGCAGATGGGTGACAGAAAGCTTGATAGAGGATTCTGATAGATTAATTTCATTTTAGAATTTGAACTGGGCATTGGTAAAGCTTCCAAGCTCCATCATAAAAATCAACAAATACTTAAATAAGCCATGCAAAGTTATTCTAGAAACGAACTGGAATATAAGCTGGAAGCAAAATAATAGTAGATTAGTCAGCATGGGCTCTTAATATTTTCAGAACTGAAAGCTTAACTTAGGGAAAAAGTTAGCAAACCCTACAGATGCTTGAATCATCTAAGGTCTGGTATATAAGTTTAGTAGTTATTGCCACATTTATATTTATACCAACAACTCAAATAATACAATAGCTTAATTTTAATTTTGTTCCCACTTTTCCTTTACAGGGCAAAGAGAAAAAGATTACAAACAACACCAAACAGAAAACACACCATTTATAATCTGGTAAAACAACTTCTATTCATGAGATTTCTTCCCTACTCTGTGAAGCAGGGGCTACCTAGCTTGATGAAAAATATTTGTTACAACAGACATGACATTCCATCTCATAATTAAAGGGATACAATCAGGAGTTCCCTTGAAAAGAAAGGGCAGGCTTTCTTCACTATCAAGAGGACTCTTCCCCTCCCAGCGCCCCTTTTCTGATGTGCGATCCCTTCTGTTCTCCATCTGCTCTGCCCCCACCTATTGTCTCCACTCAGTGCCAAGCATGCCAATCCCATCTGGCCATACTCTTGCTTCTGCTGGCTCTAATTCCCAGGGGCCTAGGAAATACTTGAATGCCAAGGCTCTTCCCCTCTTCACGAGAATAAAGACTTAGCTAGGAGGGTATCAAACAATCCCCCAAAGAATTCACACACACATGAACATGCACATAATCTCTCGCATACACAAACAGCAGTTGTAGAATCCTTTCTTAGGCTAACATTACAAAAACATATGTTTCAAAATTCTCTCACCTTGATGCATTTTTAAAAATTAAAATCTTACTATATTTGAAGTAATCAAAATTTATATTTCAAAAATATCAACTTTCATTAATCCCAGACATGCATTTTATTCAGAAAGCAGAAGTAATTAGTGTAAGTAAATGTTATTTAAATCTTACCATCGTGAAATATTTCCATTAGTTAATCAGGTTTAATCGTTGACCACTAATACATTTTCTGTTGTACCAAACATACATTTAATTCAGGCATTCCAGCTTTGCAAATTCTCCACAAAAGCCCACTCTGCCGCAAAAGCATGCATGGTCAGAATCTAATCATATTTAGGAAAAATTATCACCAAGTCATTAACAATAATAAGCAGTCTGGCACGTATTGAAAGCAGCCTTTATTCATGCTTTTACTTGAACCAACTTACTACATACACACACACACACACACACACATATATATATATACACACACCATATATATATGTGTATACACACACACACACACACACAATTCTTGGTTGATTTTGCCACAAGCATGCTAAAAAACCTCTGAAGCTCACAAAAAGCAGCAAACAAAACTAGAAGCAACCATGCTCAGGGTTTAAGGACATCAAAAATTTAAAGCAACCTTTCTCCATTTCATACAGAGCGTGCATAAATTTGACATGCAATCTCCAAAAATAAATATTGTAACATAAATCTTAAAATTAGTTTAAGCAAAAGAGTTTATTCTTATTTTCATTATTATTGTTCTTAGGCTTCTGGTATCTTAAACCCTGCATGCTGCAGTTCTAAGCTGTGCTGAGCACCGGCTGTGAGAGAAGAAGCTACCTGCGAGTTTTCACAGTGCCATCTCATATCCATGTCTGTCTGGCTACCCTGCGTGCTTAGAGCTTTTTTCTTAATTCTTAATGGAAATCCTAGGAAATTTAGTCCATCCTCTGAAATCAATACTGGTGACAGGAGAGCTCCCTGACTCAGTGGGAGATCAAGATGATAAATTGCCTGCGCATCAGCCTGGCCTATCAGTGCCCTGCACACAGATGGGCGAGAAAAGACACAGAAAAGGCTCTATCAGTCACGTGTCACCGAGGAGCCAATGGCTGACTCGCTACTGCAGGAAGAGATGCTGCAGTTCCGTCTGCAGTTGACGAGGCTGTTGGTACACAGCCCAGCCCGCGCCCAGCTCAAAAAGTCTAGGCATCGCTGCTGTGGAATTTGCTCCCTGGCTGTGACTGCATTAAAGAACGGACATTGCTCTAAGTCCGACCCAAATAAAGACCTATTTTCATGCACAGGGAATTCTCTCTATATTACTTTCTAATCCATTATTTGTTTTTATTTTTTTAAATTTCATTTCTTTTCAGCGTAACAGAATTCATAGTTTTGCAACACACCCAGTGCTCCATGCAATGCATGACTTTCTAATCCATTGTGATCACACAACAGAAGGGAAACTTTTTTTTAACATTGCGACCCTTAATCTCTTATGTGCATCCCTTCAGATGATTATTATGTTTTTACCTAATATTAAATTAGAAGCTTAAACTGTGCAATTAGCTTGCAACCCTACAGAATTGCCGCAAAGCTTTATAATTGTATTTATAATTTTATTTCCAAGTTAACGAGTGACTTTTTTTTTGAATGCCAAGTTTATAATGAGTGTTTTTATGGGATGATTTTATAAAGGCAATTATGCAACAGTAAGAAGTGCATTATTATGCTTTTCTGCCAATTAGAACTGCTCCTCTTTAAAGACGATTTAAATCCCAATAAATATGCCATTTTATCAATCATTAAAAATAAAAAATCAAACAAGCACCAAAGGATATACATCTCATTTCCTAAAGCCTGAAGAACAAATGTGTTATACAGTGATGGAAATACGGACTTATTTTTTGTCTTTCCTCTTAAATTTAAAATAATTCTTTGAGAAGCAAAGGCTCCACATCTGGCATAACATATGGAATCATATCCCCTAATACATCTGCTTCCATTGATCACTGTGTAATAACCAACGTGTTGCACAGTTCTTCAAGGTAACCGAGATGTTTGTATCCAGGCTAACAAGTGAGGTTATAAGTGATGAGACTACAGTGTTTTTCAAATGGCAATATGATGGAGATTTAAAAAAAAAAGAAGCTCAAAAGAAACAGTGAACAATCTTCAGGAACAACAGAAAGAGTACTAGGGCACCTCTCTTTATTATTTTTCATTGCCCACTTTCAATTATACCCATGCATTTTCAAAGATTAATCTAGCTTTTGTAGAGAGACCCAACACTACTTAAAACAAACAAACAAACAAAAACGATAATAAATAGTGATAGATGTGCCCTCATCAGTAAATTGTCAGCGAGCTTTAGAATGCTGAAATTCCAAAGTTCATTTCACCTTGGGAACTATTTTTTAAACACATTCTTGAAACACTGACCCTGCCAAGTTTTCTGCAAACTTCTTTCTGCTCTATTGACTCTCAGGAACTAATAAAGCATTTTTCAAATTTTTAAAATACACATTGTTTTGTGTTCATTCTATTTGGCCTATTTATTCAATATTAACATAATCCTCAACAATCAAACTTTACTTTTTTAAAGGCAAAAAAATTAAGGTCCAGAACACTCCTCATCAAAAAGAAAGCAATAATAATAAAACATCATCAAACCTACACACTGCAATACTATAATAGCCAAAAAGTAGAAACTATTTTGTCATCCATAATAAACTGATCAGATAAATTATGGTACAGTGTTACCACAGAAATACTCTGCAGCTGTAGAATATAATGCGGTAAATTCAATTGTGCTGACTGGAGAGACCTCTAAGACGTAATGTTATTTAAACAGAAAAGGTGCAATTTTTAAATTGTTTGAAGTCTGTATATACACTAAACATACACACATGTTTACACGTGTAAATATACAGTTGCATGTGCAGAGGAAATTTCCAAAAAGACGTAAAATATTAGTTAACAGTGGTTAAATCTGGAGAGCAAAGCTGAGGTCAAAGGTGGGACTGAGGCATAGTTTCATTAGCCCATTTTATACATGTTTCATTAAGTCTAGGTATTTCCTAATTTAAAGTTAATTAATTAATTAAAATGATTGTTTAATTTAATGACTGCTAGGTACTGAACCAAAAATGTTGAGGGAAAAGGAAGAAGACAGAAGAAAGAAGGCCTGCCTTTTTACTCATTAAGAACACAGGCAGGTATGGGCAAAAAGGAGCTGCCAGAGACAGGTTTGGCAATGTGAGATGAAGACCTCCACAAACCATATTCGTCTTCTACTTCTTTCCTCTCTGAATGCCTACAACAATAAAAACTTACAGGTGTCAAGAGCTTTACAATTTGTAGTGACAATTCACCTAAATTATCTCTGATTCTTAGAGGTAAGAACTGATAAGTAAACGATTTGGCTAATTAGCAGAGCTTTGGGCAAATTAACCCCTCCAAGCCTTAGTTTTCTCAGCAGGATGCAATTAGCAAGAAGTGGCAGAGTCAACCATGAATCTTAATTTAGGATATTGTTTACCGCTGCTTGAAAGGCAAGATAATGTGCATGGTTTTTTTTAACCAATAATGGTGTAGGCCCAAAGACAAAACAAAATTCACTTTTTTGTGTTTCCTACTTGGCACAAGCGTATTTTATCCAGGGGACAGAACTTGTCTTATAGATTCTATTGTTCACGCTCTTGTGGCTATTGTTCAGAGTCCTAGGATTTTAAGAGATATAAACATTAAAAAAAATATTGAATTGGTTAAATTCAGTCAAGGGCTAATAATTTGCACTTTTAAAGGATTTTTGTGTTTTATACAAAGTTATTCTAAACCAGTGGTTTATGGGCGGTGATTTTGTCCCCAAGGGGACTTTTGACAATGCTTAGAAATAGTTCTAGTTCTCACACCTGGGGAGGTGCTACTAGCATCTAGTGGGTATGGCCAAGAATACTGTTAAATCATCCTGTAACGCACAGGACAGCCCCTAAGACAAAGACTCACCAGGTGTGAAATGACAATAGTGAGATGGAGAAACGCAGACTAAATACTATGCTCTTCTACCTTACTTATAAAGAGGTTAAAAACAAAAAGTACTCTGTACGATGAGATGTATATTGCAAAGTGGCAAGGAAGAAAGTTTAAGTGGAGAAGAGAGGTGGACTGAGAACCAGGCCCTGGATTCCTTCAAAAGTAAGAAGTCGGGGCGCCTGGGTGGCTCAGTGGGTTAAAGCCTCTGCCTTCGGCTCAGGTCATGATCCCAGGGCCCTGGGATCGAGCCCCGCATCGGGCTCTCTGCTCCTTGGAGAGCTTGCTTCCTCCTCTCTCTCTGCCTGCCTCTCTGCCTACTTGTGATCTCTCTCTGTCAAATAAATAAATAAAATCTTTAAAAAAATAAAAGTAAGAAGTCTTGGAGAAGAGGAAGAAAAAGCAAATGAGGTAGGGAGGGTAAGAGAAAAACTCCTAGTGTGGTGACTTGGAAGCCCATGTAAAAAGCCTAGGGTAGCAAAGACATTAGGGTCTTGTTCAAATGCTGCAGACAGGTTAAATGATCCACTTTTCATAGTCTTTTGTCATTGCTGTTTTTTAAAGATTGATTGATTGATTGATTGATTGGGGAGAGAGAGTATGTGCCCAGGAGCAGGGAGAGGGAGGAGAAGAGAAGCACACTGCTGCTCATTGAGCGGGGAGCCAGAGGTGGGGGCTGGATCTCATGATCCTGAGATCACCACCTGAGTAAGCCCTGAGATCAGGACCTGAGTCAAAATCAAGAGTCCAATGCTTATCCAACTGAGCCACCCAGGCAGCCCCTTAGTTTTGTCTTTAATTTAAACAAAAGATTTGAGAAATTAATCTCACTGAAATTAACAATACAAAACACTTGGGGTCCTTATTCCTCCGCATGTTTGGATTTTTACAGATGTGGTCAGAAAAGGTAGTATTTACAGGGACTATAAGAGGGCTATTTGGAGAACATGTGAAGGGGAGGGGGCTTTCATGACCCTCAAGTTACACTTCTAAGGCTATTTACAGTTGTAGTTGCTTAAGAGTCAACAAAGGTGCACCTGTAAACAAGCAAGCGACAAAAACGCTGTTTCAGACCATCCCACATCATAGTGTGCGGAAGAGGCAGACAGCCACTGCATCCCCCTAGAAACCATGTCTGCAGCCAGTCTTTCCATCCATAGACAAGATTTCTGGGAGCAGAGTTCTCAGGACAGCTTCAAGCGCTTTCCTGCTGTGACTCCTGTCAGGCCAATTTCCATACTTGGTCAAGCGTGCGGTATCCAGGGTCAGTGTAACAGAGCTGAGACACATGGCCACCTGGATTACTAGGACACTGGAGAGTTTTAGGTCAAATTAATGCTCTTTCTGATGTGAAAATGTTTCAGGAAAACAGTAAAGACAAAGGGGAAGGCGGGGAGAAGATAGAGAGGGAAGGAAGGAGAGATAGAGAAAGAGGGGGAGAGAGATAGAAGGAGGCAAAGACAGAGAGAAGGAGAGGGGGAGGGAAAGAAAGAGAGAAGGAGGAAGGAAAGAGATCAGGAAAAAGAGACACAGCTCTACACACATAATTACATACTGTGTGATGTGAATGAACATGGCATGTCATAATTCTCTTTAGATAGATCTTTACAACTCCAAGAGGATTCACGTTTTGCATAGTCCAACTCCTTCATTTTAGAGATGAAAGATTTCTATACAGAGAAGTTAAGTAACTTAGCTTTGAATTCTTGTGGAATTCTTCCCAATCTAGTCAATGGGTGAACATGACATTGGCAAGTTTCAAGATACTTTCAAAAACCACCATGATTGGGGCGCCTGGGTGGCTCAGTGGGTTAAGCCTCTGCCTTCGGCTCAAGTCACGATCTCAGGGTCCTGAGATCGAGCCCCACGTCGGGCTCTCTGCTCAGTGGGAAGTCGGCTTCCACTTCTCTCTCTGCCTGCCTCTCTGCCTACTTGTGATCTCTGCCTGTCAAATAAATAAATAAAATCTTAAAAAAAAAAAAAGACCACCATGATTATCAACCAGAGTAAGACTTAGAGGAAGAGGAAAATGATGTCAAGTAAAAGACAAAGGCTGGCTTCAAAGACTCCTCTTTGCCCCAGTGATGCTGGATTAAGGCACTGAAAGCCTTGGTTATCCAGGAAAGAGTATGATCATCCAATGAGCATTTACAGGATATGAAACACAAAAGAAGTTTTGAATCTCCTTCAGAAAAATATGCGTGTCTGCTGAAGACTTTTTTTTTTTTAAGATTTTATTTATTTGACAGAGATCACAAGTAGGCAGAGAGGCAGGCGGGGGGAGGGGCGGGGGGGAAGCAGGCTCCCTGTCGAGCAGAAAGCCCGATTCGGGGCTCTATCCCAGTACTCTGGGATCATGACCCGAGCCAAAGGCAGAGGCTTTAACCCACTGAGCCACCCAGGCGCCCCAAGACTTTTTTTTTAATGTAAATTCTCTTGTCTGTATTTGCACCACCAGTCATGATGAATGAGAAGTAGGATGCCTGGATAACTTTTAAAAGACATATGTCAGGAAGTAAGCTCTAGTTGTGAGAGAATATATGTGGGGAGATATTTTGGATCATTTACATTTTTTAAGAAAAGGGGAAAAATAGAAATGGTAGAAAACCATAGTAGATTATCTTGGTTTAAAATATTTATGGTTTTTGCTTTTTCTCCCTATAACGGCAGTCCTAGTTTGATACCATGGAGCATCATTAAATTTCCATTAATTATTAATTTAATATTTGCAAGTACATACTAAATGTAGGATGTGAATTAATGTCCAAAAAATCTGTATATTCTAAATCTTATATTTTTTCTGCTACTCTAATCTTATGGGTTTGTTTTTTACACTGATTATTTCTCTAGGTACATATGCTTTTTAAAAAAGTAAAAACACATAAAAAATGCCTCATATGGTCTTTTTGATAACACTCTACTCTAAAAGTTATTATACCATTACTAAAAATAAAAGAGGGACACCTGAGTGGCTCAGTCAGTTAAGCGTCAACCTTCGGCTCAGGTCATGATCCCAGGTCCTAGGATTGAGCCCCAAGTCAGGCTCCCTGCTTAGCAGAGTCCGTTTCTCCTCCCTCTGCCTGCCACTCTGCTTACCTGTGCTCTCTCTGTCAAATAAATAAATAAATAACATCTTTAAAAAAAATAAAAATAAAAGATTGAGGGGTGCCTGAGTGGTTCAGTGGGTTAAGCATCTGATTTGGGCTCACATTAAGCATCTGACTTTGGCTTAGGTCATGATCTTAGGTTCATGGGATCTAGCTGCATCTGGCTTCCTGCTCAGCAGGGAGTCTACTTCTTGCTTTCCCTCTACCCCACGCCCCACTCGTGTACACTGTGCACACATATACACTCTCTCTCTCAAATAAATAATAAATACGTAAAATCTTAAAAACATTAGAAAAATAAGAGAAATTGAGTCTCAGAGGGTTTAAATGACATTTATACCCATGAAGCCAGCAATTGAAAGTCTGCTGATTACACATCAAATGTTCTTTCCAAAGCAGAATTACTCCTCAAGCTCCACAGTTGTTCTGTAGGTTTAGTAAGCATTAGAACCAAGAAAGAAACTTGTTAAATATCCAGCTTTCTGGGCCCTTCCCTGGAAAATGATTCTGTCTCTGAATTAGATGGATCCTGAAATTCAAATTGTAAATAAGCCTCCTACCTCCATAATTTAAGAACCTCAGGATCATCTTAGAGTTTCAAATTCAGAATTCTTTTCCAAGAAAAGCCAAGTCAACAGGATTTCTAATGAATGGAAAGAGGAAGTTTGTGTTTTTTTGGTAAAGGATAAAATTTAAAAAGTGTTGGAGTAGTGTTTACCAAGAGAGAAACTTGAACAGAGAGCTGCACCGTAGCAGAAAATAAAAAATATAGGTGCTTTAGAGACATTCATTAAGAGACAGTTTCCTAAACTGGACTTTACAATGTGAAAGAATATTTTAGATGACTATATTTTTCAGCAAGAAAGACTGATGTGCATAGAAGAAATATGCAACTAGTAACATTTTGGAGAATAGGATGATTCTTTTAAGGCCACAGACAGATTTGGCTCTTGGCTGTCTCAGTCCCTACCACACTCCTGCAATTAGAAACCATGAATATGAAGAAATCCAGGCAGGCCCCTTTCATATATCCTAAAATCCATTTGTACTGAGAAGGGTTTTCTTAGGATGGTTCATTAGACCTCTAGAGACAGGTAAATTTTCTTTTATGAGATCAGAATCTGCCAGAAAGCACATCAAAGCTTCCCCAATTGTTTAAGGCAGTGAATCCACCCAGAAAGAAAGCCCTAGCCCATTTCATGCACAACAGTGCTTCATGAAGATGAAGTGAGTGCACACTGGACAGAATTATCTTCATTGCTTTTCTCCTGGCAGGCTTCTAAGTTGGCCAGTTTGGGGTCAAAGGGTAACAATGCTAAAGCATGCCCTTTTCAGACTAATCTCTTTAGGATTTATACTGCTAGTCCTTACCTTGATTTTTAAAAATTTCCTGAAATTTTTGGGCTACTATATATTTTTAAAAATTTTGACAGAAGGATGACTAGTTGTTTGCCTTGATCCAAACTCAAAAGCTGAAGAACAAAGCTAATAAGGAACTGATTCTTTCATGATATATATTTTTAAAGATTTATTTATTTGAAAGAGAGAAAGAGAGAGAGAGCACATGTATGTACACATGAGCAGGGGGAGGGGCAGAGGGGGGGAGAGAGAGAGAGAGAGAATCTTCAAGCAGATCCCCACTGGGCATGGAGCCTGATGTGGGGCTCAGTCTCACAGGCTGAGATCACAACCCAAGCCCGAAATCACAACTCGGATGCTCAATCAACTGATCTACATAGGTGCCCCTGATTCTTTCAGGATATTGTGCGTAGGAAAATCGCTTTGACCAAACAGACATTAGTGAGCAAATATTTTTGGTGCCTATTGATGAAAGGTGTTAAGCAAAAAAGCCACAGTCCATGGTCAAGTCTATTAAGAGTCAGGAAGTAAAGAAGGAAGGAAGAAAAGGAAAGGAGGAAGAAGGGAGGGCATGAAAAGGACCAGAGGAAAAAAAAGAATAAAAAACTTATAGATGGTTGAAGTGCATTAATAGACTGAGAGAAACTTCTGCATTTTAGTGAACACAGCTTACCAGACATTTATCAAATGTAAGTCTCTTTTCTTCCTGCTCCTCCATTCTCGATAATGGGCCACACAACGGTATCTTAAGCAGTAAGAATGACTTAGAAGAGATACCTACACTGAAATTTACACATGACTTCACAATCCTATGCACATACAGAAGAACATGAACAGAAAGAACCCACATTTTTACTTATCAAGAGTGAATATTTTCCATCAACAAAACTGTGAAACCTAAGCTGGAAACAAAGCTGGTTTGGAATGAACATAACATTATAAGAAAATCAATGAACAGATAAATTCTCAACTGGTCACTCATATAAATATAATGTTACATGAGAAAATTCCAGCAGGCTGATAAAATTATTTCAGGTAGACTCAATATTCTATAATAATGGTTTCCAAATTTATGAGGCTTAAGAATTAGAGTGCTTATAAAAAATGTTAATTTTCTGGACCCATCCTGATCTACTTAATTATAATTTCTAGGGATGAGCATGAAAAACTGCATGCTTATCAAAAATCCAAGTGATTTCGATGCAGGATGTTTTAAACCTTACTCTGAGAAACACCCTTATGTACAGCCCCACTCCAACTCTCTCCCGCTGTGACACCAGCTTTGGACATGTCGAATTATCCAGTTAAACACCTAAAGCACAATGTGCTTCATTCTGAGGGATAAAAGGCTGGAAAATCTAGAGAGTGATTAGGAATGATGGGAAGGATGGATTCTGAAAAGGCCCCCTAGAAGAGACTGCATTCAACTTGGGTCTTGAAAGGGGTAGAGTTCACTATTTTAGCAAAGTCATGGGAGTGTAAAAGTGCTTTTCTTTAAAATTTTTAAAAATTATTATATAAATGACAAGCTCCTTTATCTTTTCAACTAGAGGACATAGCAATACTTTTAGAACAAGTGAAATGGTCAATAAACATTAGTTCAATTAGTTAATGATAGGACCACAACAAAGTCAATCTGTTAAAAAAATTCATTCATAATCCTATGACCACCTTCACAAAACTTTTTGTTCTTAATGCTATTGTTATTGTTGATTTCATTTCATGTTCTTTTCCATTTCTTTCCTGTACACACACATAATTTTAAATAGTTATAATAATAAAGATCTACTTTATTGTTTTGTAATTTAATGTGATGGCATATATATTTTCCACTTTGACTTGGAAAATCATTACTATCATTCTAACAATAATAGTCAAAATGGTATAATTTATAGGACTATTTTGTATTTTTTTGGATAATGGATCCATCTCAATTTTGTGTTTCTGCTATTATAAATAACACTTTACTTCCTGTGTATTTTTTTCATAAGATAATTTCCTCTAAGTGAGATTACTGGTCTAAAGATGTAAGTGTTTTTATAGATCATGAAACAATCTGCCAAAGTACTTTTCAAAAGACTTGTTCCAATTTTCACATTGTCTCCAGCATGCTATGTTCTATTACATTTTTGCTGGTGTGAACATGTTGTTTTTTCTATCTAGAGATGCCTTTTTCCCATTAAAAAAAAAAAAAATTTGGGTAAACTCCTACACATTGTCTTGTACCAAGCTCAAATGCTAGTCTTTCCTGTAGCCTTCCCAAAGCCCCTAGGCAGAATTAGTCATTATTCCTACTGTGTTCCCATAGTACTTTGTAATAATATCAATTTTAGCACTTATCTAATAGTTGTGTTTGTTGTAGTTTGCATATTTCCTTTTCTGCTCCTTAGATGATTAGTAGCTCCATGGTTGAGCTTTTGTCTACTTCTTCTTTGGAGCCTTAGCCTCTAGCACAGGCCTGGGCATATATTACACATTTAATAAATTGTTATTATGTGAACAAACGAATGAATGAATGAATGAATGGGTAAATGTGATGGACAAGCTCAAGTCTCTTCCTGTGTCCCTTTTACCTACTCTATTATGGACCCACCCAGTCCTAAGAACTTTTGTATTATTGCAGTTCTGTTTTGTAATATTTATGTATTTTTTATATTTACCTATTTTGTAGGTCTATGTTTTTATATTTTTACTAATCTACTTTTGGGGCCTTGTTGGCATGATTCTGTGACATGTTGTGAATCAACTCTTTGAATACTTAGGTAATGATTTTTGGGTACACCAGAGTCAGAAAATGTTTCCTTGTAGCTCAAAATGAAGCACTTTTTATAGATGAAATGTTAGGGTTAGAGAACAGGATTAGCAACTACCTGTGGAGGCTGTGGCATGCACATGGCCCCACTACAGAGAGAATACAAATTTAAAAATAGCCCCTGATAATGAATTACTTAATAACACAGAATCAGTCATTATTTTTATATATCACTTTATGAATTTCATCACATTCAACATATACACTCTCATTTTATCTTTAACAAAAACCTGGTAAGAAATATACACAAAGCAAGTATATCATAATCAAAATTTGAAAGATAAGAAATATAATGCATAGAAATGTGACTGGCAAGTGAAAAAACCAGGGCCAGTATTCACATATTTTGAGCCACATTTTAGCTCTCATTCTAATAAAAAGTCATTAGATCTTTTTGAATTTTGTTATTTAGCCAAATTGAGAAAATGAGCTTAAGCAGTAAAAACTAGACTGGTGATTTTAAAACAAACTAACAACTTTGCTGGCAACAGAAACATTTTTTCTAAACCGGTGCTTATGAATAATTCATTAGAAAAATAAATAATATCAGAAGACTCTTATTAAAATCAGTGGCAGATGGAAAGGGGGGCTGCTTTCCCTCCTACCTGGTAGTTTCTAGATCTTATGCCCAGGAAAGCAAAATAGTAGATCATTCACTCACTGTCATTCAATCATTCAACTAATACATACTACAGCCTAACTAGATTAAAAAAAAAAAAAAGTGGAGGGAAAAAAAGAGTCCATCACCAAGAGCACACACACACACACATATACACTCATACACACACCACTACAGTAACTTACATATGTAACAGAAATGATATTCCATAGTAAACCTTCTGAAAGTTCAAGGACAAAGGATGACTCCTAGGTCTGTATGTTATATTGAGTTCCATGTGTCAATCCAAGAAACTAAGCGAGGGGATACAGACTTTGTTTCTTATTTTGTGATTTTGTACTTAATCTCCCTATGCTGGAGTGTCCTAGTCTATGAAATAAAGAGACTTAATCACTTTTGCCAATCAAATGCATTTAACATGTCACCACAGGGAAAAGAGTATCTTTGGGGTAAAAACATGGGCAGTGAAATTAGATCTGGTTCCATGTCCTAACTTTGGGATTCAGATCAGTTAGTTAGCTCAACCTTCCCAGGGCCCAGCTTCTTCATCCATAAACTGAGAGAAATGGCAATACATAGCTATTGAAGTTTCCCATAAGGTATAAATGAGATAATATAGAATAGTTAGAAAAACTGGCACCTATTCAATGGCCAATAAATAGTAGCAATCATCATTAACTATTAACATGAAGAAGTTGCTGCTAGGCATTGCATGGACTATTTCAATTCTAGGATTCTACATAATTTATTTTTGACATGACTCACTCAACTATGAGAATAATTAGTATTCTATATTTAATAAAGGCCACAAGCTTTGGCAAGATAAATATTGTTTTTAGAATTTTTTAAAATTATGCACAGTTTCAGACAAAGCCTGGGAAAGATGCTACATTTTATTTCACTATGTACTAGACTTTGCCCATTCTGGAAAATGCTAGGCTTTATTGCAATCATCAGTTGTATGTGGACTCCAGTTCGATCAGTCAAAACCAATGAAATCATTAGTGTGCACTGCATTTCATCATTTCCATAAATGCCTCTAACTGCCTTAAAGATCCTCAACTTCATCTCCACTCTGACAAGCATGAAGAATGGAGTACACAGGTGTGGCACATGTCCAGACACATTCCCAGCAGGCTGCTACAGCCTTATACTTTCGAGAATTCACAGAAAAAGGCATTCTGGAATATAAGTGAGTGTGAAGCTACCTCAGACAATTTTGAATCTACTCCGCCTATTATTTAAAACAACAGCAAAAAAAATATTCACTCACCTTAGAAGGTAAATCATTATTATTAATACATTACTTAAAACATATCTTACATCTAACTGGGACATATCAATTTTTCACTCTTAAAAATCATTAATGACTGCAAAAAATCTTCTGTTTATATAGATTATATCCATGAATATTTACTCTTATAAATTATAAGGAAATAAATGTTAAATATTAACTCATTATAAAATAACAAAAATAAATCCATTACATGTTAATTAAAATAACATAAATTTAAAAAATAACTATTGGGGTGCCTTGGTGGCAACATCGGTTAAGTGTCCTACTCTTGGTTTCAGCTCAGGTCATGATCTCTGGGTCATGAAATCAAGCCCCACGTTGGGCTCCACACTCAGTGAGAAGTCTGTGTAAGACTCTCCTCCCTCTCCTTATGCCCCTCCCCCCAATCTTGTTCACTCTCAATAAACAAATAAGTCTTAAAAAAAAACTATTTAAAAAAATTTTGAGGAGCATAGCATTGTGTCACACTTGTGTATATCCTTTAAATGGTGCTCAATAAAAGATACCTGGGAGCAAATATCTTTCTCCATTCAATGTGTTACAAAATCACATGTCAATCAATCTCTGAAAAACTCGACTGTATCCTTGGGAGAAAATGAGAATGAAAATGGCAAATAAAATCTTAGTATTATGAAAGTCATTTTGACCTCACTGAAAAGATCTTACAGATAGATTCTCCCACCTCCTGCAAAAAAAATTCCCTGGACTATATTTTGAGAATCAGTGCTCTGAAGTTTTTTGTCATATTTAGAGACTACATTCATCATTACATTTTAGTATTTAATTTATAGGTATGTGCTCTTCTTGTTTCCCTGTTTGCAAGCTTTCTGATGGAGAAAACAATGTCTCAGATACCATTTATAGCATATGGTAGGCCCCCAGGGAACCAGAGTATAGCATTAACTTGTAAAATATGATTAACTGATTGACTGACTGATAAAACTCATGATGTCGATAGTCCCTTTAATGACCTTAAAATATGTCCTAGAGTAGCATTTGTAGTTTGTCAAATTATGAACCCATTATGTCAACATTCGACTTAAATAGAAGCTAATTTTATCTGAATTTATTCCAGATGCAATGAAGTTGTTTTCCTAGGCAGCACATGTGACTTTAGAAGAGAAACATGACATAAGAAGCTAGAATTCTAGGGAAGTTATTATTACATTTTTTTTCCCTGTAAGAACTACCCTGGTACGTCATGCAGACAATATTTCAAGGTTTAATAAATTTGTATATTTAGTTGTATTTTCATGATTATAGAACAATTGAAAGCTAATGACATGGAAAGAAATGTCAGTTTGTTGATCTGAAGCTAGAGTTTCACACCTCTATGAATGAAAAGAAAAAAGCAGCAACAAATATCATTTTTATTTTTATTTGTTTTTCTTAAAAATCAGGTCCTTTGAGAGACACCCACATAGTAACTCAGAGATGAAACAGTTACACGTTTATCCCTGCTGAATTGCAAAGTGGGATGGCTGGCAAAATATATATTAAAGAATGAGACAGTCTTCTTAAATTAAAGGCTTTATTATATAATAAATAATTTCTTTGACTCTTACAAAATCATTCTACTATTTCCAAATATGGGGAAACCCATGGAGAGAGACCTAGCACCTGCCATTGCTTTGGTAATCAGATAACTGTTTAGACTATTCTATAATAAAAGCAGCACATTCTATTAAAAAAAATACTTTCCCTCCTAAAAACTGGGTAAATAAAATAGCTTCTGGATTAGGAAATAAAAAGAGGATTCACCCTTCTGAGCTGACTTTCCCTTTGTTATAAGTCATAAGACAGGAAATATGCTAGTTGTTTTTTGTTTTCAGAGGAGTTCTGCATTATTTAAACTCATGGCTGAATGGCAAAGCATGAGGCCTTGCTTTGTGCAAATAGGGTTTGGTGCAAATTTAGTGGCTTGGCAAATAGGATTCTCTTAGGTATTTTATCTTAAACTAATTTTGTTCTTGACCCACCCACATAGGTAGAAAAAAGAACTCCAAAGCCTGCCTATCCTACCTATTCAACACTTATAATGTGCTGACATGACAGGATACAACTGAATCTGAGAAGCAAGGGGTAAGGGGGAGATTTAAGGATGATTAATCTCTGAACTTTAAAACATAAATGTCTGAAATTCTAATAATTGAAAAATGTCAGTTGATGTAATTATGTGCCACTACAACAGAGTTAACAAAAAACAAACAAAAACCAATTAAACCATATTGCAAATGCTGAAGCTAAACTTAGAACAGACTAATTTAGAGAGTAAAACTATCATCAATGGAAAACTATCCAAAAGAAGTCAGGTAGGAATTCCTACTATCTGTTCATAAGCATGTTCAGTGGACACTCGGAAACATTGTCCAGCAGAATAGTGCACCCAGACTCTGAATACTCAGTCTGAATTTAAGTGACTGTAATTGTATAGTATTCTGATTTTAAATACTAAGATTATTTAAATCTTCATAAACTGGGGGGTAGCTCTTAACTACATTGTGAAAATCCAATTTCAATGGCTTGTGTGCCATTAGCTTATAAAAAGCAAATGAAACCGGGGCGCCTAGGCAGTTTAGTCAGTTAAGCATCGGCTGAAGTCATGATCCCAAAGTTCTGGGATTGAGCTCTGGGTCATGATCCCTGCTCAGTGAGGAGTCTGCTTCTTTCTCTCTCTCTCTTTGCCCTCTGCTCTTTCCCCAACTCATGCTCTCATCTTCTCTCTCTCAAATAAATAAGTAATCTTTTTTTTTTAATATAAATAAGTAATCTTAAAAAAAAAAAGGCAAATAAAGCTTTGCATTTGTGGTTCAGGTGGCAATCCATTAAATGGAACCTTGGGGCCAAGGATCTGTATGTGAAAATCACCTTATTTTATTAAACCTCCATATAAAAAAGACCAAGTAAGTCATTCAACAAGTATGCGTTGGGTCTACAAAATGGCAAACCTACTTGGGATACTGTAGTGAGTAAAACAATAAGGCCCTTGCTCCAAAGGAATTCATCTTCTAGTTAGAAAATGTCAGGGGCTTCCAGGCAAGATGGCGGAGAAGTAGCAGCTGAGAAGTCATCAGGTAGCAGGAGATCAGCTAGATAGCTTATCAAACCACTGCGAACACCTACAAATCCAACGGGAGATCGAAGAGAGGAAGAACAGCAATTCTGGAAACAGGAAATCGACCACTTTCTGGAAGGTAGGACTGGCGAAGAAGTGAATCGAAAGCGACGGGAGGATAGACCGCGGGGGAGGGGCCGGCTCCCGGCAAGCGGCGGAGCAGCGGAGCACTAAATCGGGACTTTTAAAAGTCTGCTCCACGGAGGGACATCGCTCCAGAGGCTAAACCGGGGTGAAGCCCACGCAGGGTCAGCGTGGCCCCAGGTCCCGCAGGGTCACAGAAGGGTGTCTGAGTGTTGCAGAGCTAGCAGGTATCGGAGCGGGAAGCCGGCTACAGAGACAGAGCCGAGGAGTGAGCTCTCAGCTCGGGGTTACCTTGAACCGGTCGCAGGCTGGGTGAGCTCGGAGCGCGGCCAGAGGCGAGGAAGACGTGGGTGGTCCGGGG